>VZRO01001515.1:61906-142428 GCA_013397915.1 Daphoenositta chrysoptera | reverse complement strand
CCGCGGGCGCCGCTCAGCCGCAGGCGCCGCCTTTCCCCTGATAGGTCGGTACCTGGCGCATTCCGCTGTCACTCACAGGGCGCTCTGACATCGGGTTGGTCAGTGCGCTCGNCTGGTGCAGCCCGAGGAGAAGGACCGCATCGGCCAGTTTGTCTTTGCCCGCGATGCCAAAGCCGCCTTGGTACATGGGGGGCGGGGTCGCGGTTGTCTCTCTGCAGTCAGCATTGCCCAAATTCCTAATTTTTCGTAGGAAAACGTGCCCTGCCACGGCTAAAGCTAAAGTATAAGGCTTGATTTGTAAAAGTATGAAGCTCTGCCTCACTGAGGAGCAAAGAGGGACAGCAGGCTGCTGTCAGTAGTTACTCTGAAAGACTTCACAAATTCTAAGTCGTGATACCAAGTCAAGAGGCAAAATCAGCGTACCCTGGGAGACTATACATAAGGCATCAGTGTAACGAGTAGGAGAATAAAGGTATTTTACATGATTCAGGTTTTAAATCTCGCCTAATAACATAGCAATACATACCTGCTAGTTAGTCTGTAAGGAGTTACTCATCATTTCCAGCTATTGAGTTTTTCACTTAGCACCTAAGTACTGGAATGGATGTACTGAAAGGAAGGTCGTTGAGATAATTTTACTGTTCCGGTGATGTAAAAAGTACTTATTTGTGCCATAAAGTTTCGTAAATAAGGTACAGAAAGGAGCTAGTGTGATTTGTCTAGGCTGGGACTGCTTTTCGTGTTGTGTTGACTGTGCTAATAGTGATAATGTATTTGATACTCTGATGAACACTTTTGCTTAAACTTACTTGACAGCTTTTATAAAAGGGAGAAGTTTAAATTATTTGGCTAATATACACAACTTGATGTCAACAGTAATAAACCCACATTTTGTAGGCAGGCGGTTTTCTAGCAACCACGTAGCACAGTAGTTCTGTGTGAATCACTTCCATTTTATTTCATAGGCTGGTCGCCTGCTGATGCGGAAGTTAATTGCAGAAGAGCTGTGCATCCCTTGGAATGAAGTACGCTTGCAAAGGACATCAAAAGGGAAACCTTTCCTGGCCAATAACTTACTCGGTATCAATTCAAATTACAACTTCAATATCTCTCATCAAGGAGATTATGCAGTCCTTGCAGCTGAGCCTGAGCTTCAAGTTGGCATTGATATTATGAAGACTAGTTTACCAGGTAATGCATTATGGTGACCAAAGCAGATTCTGCAGTGGTTGAGGACTGAATATTTTCACATTTCCCAAAGAACGAATCGGTGTCCTAGAAATTCAGTGTAATTAGAAGAGAGTGTATGAGTGTGTTATGTATTTGCAATTCTTAACTGTTAAATGCACTCCTCGTTGTTTATTTTGGGGTGCCTCATAGGACAAACATGGATACATTTCCCATTTAGAGAAGCAGAACCCTGGGAAAATAAGTTTGTGAATCCTGGAATGATATGGGCAGTACCGGCATCTGCAGATACTTTAATTATGGATTTGCTGTGTGTGAGATAGAAGCAGGGACATCTTTCCAAGTAGGGACAGTGGGATCCATCCCCATGAGAACTTCATAGACTCTGTTGCTCACTTGTCCCATAAGTATGGACATTTTTTGTGTCAGCCAGCTGGCAACACGGATTGTCTGTGAATGTGCAGTAATCATCAGTGAGAGGGGATCCTGAGGAGGGAACATGTGAGGTGCTCCTGGGAAACAACTAAACTTTACAAAATTTGGTTTTTGGCCTATTTATTTGTATGAAATGACTGTGTAGATTAGTGAACTTCAGAACCAAAATTAGGATTGTAGCAAAGTGTATTTTTAAATACAGTTTTATGGACATCATTTAGTTTGCAAATGTTCATTGGTGCATGACTGGGTTAAAGGAGAAATATACTGAGATTTATGATTCACTGGAATTCTAGTTTTCTAGAATCTTCCTTAAACATTTAACCAGATATGACAGTAGTGGTTGTGTTCTTAGAGAATCTTCCTTCAAAATTTTTGGAGGTGCCCTGCATTTTATGCTGTGAAATACATTGTGTTGTAAGGTAGAGATTCGGATAAACTCTGGCTGGATAACTTTCTGTCTAATCACTTTACACCTCTTTAATGATAACTACAAGTGTACATTTTTGGATTGTCATGTTTAGCTAGGATGCACAGAAACTTTGCTGTGATCTGAAGTTCTTTCCTGTGACTCCCATCTGCTGTTGACCCTCATTCTGAAGATGGTGGTCAGCATGCGAGGCCACAGGGCAGCCTTTGGAGGATCCCCCAGCAGAGCTGTTACATTTTCTGTGACAGGAATTGTGTCCAGTGGGTAAGGCTGCTTTGGTGCAGGGGCACACCTGACAGGACTGCAGTAACGCAGGGCCCAAATAACCAGATTAAGCTTGAAGCTGGTGCTTTTATCAAAGCCCTCTCAGGCAAAGCAGGCATGGCTGTCTGCTCACAGTGTCTGGCACACCCTCAGCCCGTTTGCTGGGGGAGCAGGGTTGCAGAGCTGGCCATGATGCCATGCAAACACTGCTGTTATTGGTGTGGTATCAACTCTGCATCAGGCACAGACCTAAAACACAGCACTCTACAGACTGCCATGAAGAAAGGTAACATCCAGACCAGTGCCCTTGGAAACTCTGCTTGGGCTGCCACTGACCTTACTGCAAAACTCAGCCCTCATTACAAAAAACTTTCTAGTTTCTGTGGATAAACAGTGAAAATCAAAACGTTCAAGCATTTGTATTTGAAGCTTTTCTTGGGAAGTGCAAAATTCAAATTTATACAGAAAAATTGAAAAATTTGTATGTGGAAGTGGGGGTATCTTACATTCTCTGCTGGTATTTTATGCAGCTGTGAATGTAGCTGACATTTTGAAGGCATGTTGTCAATGTCCAACTGACAAGTTTTATGAAACTTGTTAAACTTTATTTCTAAAGTCTGAAGACTAAGTAAGCCTTTGAGATCTGATACAGGCAGGCTTCAGTGTTTTTACCCAGAGAGAGAAAAATGGTGGTTATTCTGGAGATGGTGGTGATTCCAAAAGCTGAATGGTGAAAGATGGCTCATATGTCTTCGTTTTTGTAATTATAATTTGTATTTTTGGAAAAGAAATCAGATACTAGTGAAAATGTAATAATTGTATGTGGGAAAGAGAGCCAGCAAATAAGTAATAGTAAGGATAGAACTTTAGTTCATATTACAGAGACTATAATTTAAAGCTGGCCATCTTTTCACCTAAAGTTATTCTGAGGAAGATTTTTGTCTTAGTAGAATCACCTGAAACTTTTTTTTGTTGCTGGATTATGAATAGGTAATACTGACTTTACCAGTATTATTTTCTCTGATAGTTCCACTGAGTGGTGCTCGTGTTCTGCAGTTGCTAAGTACATTATATTTCTGAAGGTGGATCCACGATAAATTTCTTTCCTTGGAACAGCTACAAGGACAAAGAGTTCCCTATGAGCAAAGTACATTTCAGTAGGTTTGTTTGTTTTCTTCAAGCACTTTTTAAAATATAAAGTACTTCATCTTGTGATGTTATCCAACAGCATCTTGATTGAGGCCTGCAGTACTGTAGCTCCTTTATTCCTTTATTGTTCAACCAGCGAGCATGTAAAATCTGCAGTGCAGATATACAAGAGTATCATGCAGCTGAAAGTTTTGAGAAGTCTGCTGTTTGTGTGCTAAGATGTAACAAGGAGTCCTGGTGCACCTCAACACTTCTTAACCTGTGCTATGTATTTTTGCTTTACTTACTGTGCATAAGAAGCCACCTCTTTCCATATTACTTGTGCTTCATTATTAAAATCTGAGAAACAAAACTACTACAAGACATAGCCTTCTTCAAAGGTGAAGGCAGGCCACACTAGAAGCTATTCTTAGCACTGCAAACAGCAACAGTTCTGCAAAAATTCCACAGGTATGCAACAGTTCATCACCTTTCAACCTCTATTCCTGTATTAAAGTAAATACTGTTGTGATGGTAGAAAAGGAAAATACCCTCTTCAGGTTTTGTGTGATGCTGCCTTTTGGTTATCCGGCAGCTGATTACAGATTTAAATCAGTCTTTCAGTTTAATTGTTTTTGAATAGTTACTGAGATCAGTTATTGTTTTCTTCTTAGATCAGTTTAAGATGAACTCTTGAGTCATTTGGAAAAATACACACTATTCTGTAAATTTGTTAGTAGAAGTGTCCATGGACATTATTTGGCCAGGGAGGTAATGCATACGAAATTATTTCAGGCCTTTCACAAGAAAAGAAATGAGAAGGATTCTCACAGTACTATTAACTCTTGTGGAAAAAACTGAGCTTGTCTTTGATTTTTAACTTATGGACAAGAAATTCTGCAACAAGTGTCAACTTGGTTTAAGTGATGTGTGGGATGTTGATTGACCAGTCAGCTAAACACTGTAAAGGAGAACGTTTTCAGAGACTTAGGAAATAATTATGGCTTAATAAAGATTGCCTTGAGCATTTGAAAAAACTTTAGATCTTAGGTTCAAGAGCTTTCCTGCTGTGCAAGTGAATTTCCTTTCACTATTGCAATGTCTTAGCTTAGATGGATTTGCAAAGGTAAATAAATTAACAGTTCATTCCATATCATTGAAAATCAGTCTGCAGTCTTTCTTACCTATCACATTATATCAATCTCAGTTTTATTCCAGAATTAAATATTTGACATGCAGTAAAATTAGCTTTTCTCATTAATATTTTGGTTTTATGCTAGGCTTGCTTGTTAAAAGACACAAAAGGGTAAATTTTCCACCTGTGAATTTTATAGAAAAATTAATTTGATCTAAAAATACTCCATTAAATGCTTTTTTAAGGAAGTAGGCTATTATGTGCAAACATCTGATTTTTTGAAACTGCTTTTCTCTGAGGTAAAGAAATATAAAGAGAACTTGACTCATTTTTCTTTTTATTCTCATTATTACATTAAGAAGGTGAGGTAATGCAAGAGATGATAGAGATCTTCAAATCAGAGACAGGTTCAAACATGAATCAGAGTATCTAAGTCCCAAAAGAAGCTAAATACCATACATCAGTTTAGCTAGTGCAGGAAAGCTCTCTCTCTCCAAACAGTTTTAAACTTTGTGCTGTTTATTTTGGTGTATCCATAAGCCTAATTGAGTTAGGCATACCTACATCATAGTTAAGATATTTGGCATGTTTTTGAGCTAGCAGCCATGTTCAGTTTTTTAACTTGCAGTGCTTTTTTAATTGCTGGTTTTCAGCTTTTCAATAAGAATTTCCTAATCTAGAAATAAATTCCAAAGCAGCTTGTTCTTTATGCTTTTGTCCTTAAGGTGACTTAACTTTACCTTAAATAAAGTTTTAACTGTTTTTGGTTTTATTGTTGTATTTCAGTAAATCTCATGGCAGCAATCAGCATTTAATCTTTTACTGCTAGAGATAATCACCAAATTGCTAGCTAATGTTACAGCTTTAGGTGTATAGATGCAGTACTTGGAATGAAGAAATTAACAAAGGGTTTGATTTAAATGTTACTTCTAACAGATCAAAGAAGTCATAATTAATAAATATGTATGTAAGCCCATAATTTTTAGATGCGAAGGATGTTAGAAAAGCTGATATCCTTGTTGAGCTGAAGAATCATAGTGATTCTATGCACTTACACTGAGTAAACAGGGAGGCATTTCTTTGTTCTTGTTCTATTTGCAACTGGGAAGAAACAGCCATCTTAAACGTATTCTTAAAGAATATATGTTATATAGCAGTTTGATTGCTGTGCTTTATTCACATTTCTAACACGGTTTTAACCTGGAATTAGACAATTCTGTAATTGATGAAGCACCAATGCTTTGAAAACTGTGAAAGAAAGTTGATATTGTGATTAAATCTCCTCTTTAAGGGAAAATGTCTTTATTTTCCAGAGAAACTCTCTTAATCCTTTATGATTATTTTTTAAATAGAAAAATGTGAAACCATTTGGATTAAAGTATAAACTGATAGCAAAATACAGAACTATAAAATTAAGCTGTGGAGTATATATATGTTTAAAATGAGGGATAAACTAGCAATAAAGAAAAGAAAAATCTTAAACTAGGAGCCTTTAGTAAAAATATGAGGTCTAACAAAGAGTAACTATAAGCATGCTTGTCAGATTGTTTTGGTTTTGTGGGTTTTTTTCCATTCTGCACACTGAATTTACAATAATCACAATTTATTACTTAATTGGTGTTTTGGGAGATTAAGTTTCACATTCACAATGGGCAGCTAATTAGAACAGATTTTTTTTTTTTTTTTTAACAGAACTAAAATTGTTTCCAGCCTGCACTTACGACAGTTAGCTTTGGCTTTCCAGATTAAGAAAGTGTAGCAGAAAAATGTGATCCAAGGACTAAGGTTAAGTAATTACCATGTAGGTATTAAAAAGTTGCCTTTTGAGGAGTTTCTTGCTAACACTGCCCATTTCCAATAGCTTCTTGCAAGAGCTGGAACATAGAAGCTGACTTTATTTTGTGTTGTCAGAAGGTTATTTGGATATTGACTGTGCGGGTATTACAGTTCAGAGGTCTTACTGGTTTCAAGGTTTTGAGACAGTCTTTTAGAGACAGACTTGCAGAGTTTTTTTAGATTGACTTATGAAATGGTAGAAACTTATCTTAAATATTTCACAACTCTCCTCAGTAAATGTAAAAAAAAAATAGCCTCAGGTGCATTTACCTGATATATTTCCTTTCTAAGAGAAATTCTGATTTTCAACAGGGCAAATATTTTTGTATTTCCTCAATAAAGATGACAGGTTGCTATTGTTATGTCAGGTTTTCAGGAAAGTTTAGAATCAGGAGACATTTGCTACTTCCATAAGTAGCTGTTTTCTTGCCATTTATTGGGTTGGTGCTGGGAATTCTAAGCATTCATAGCTATTATGTGCTGTGTTGCATTTTGATGGAAAATCCAATTTTGTAGTGTATTAAAAAATTATTACTTGTCCTGTATAGTTTTCCTGTTTGTTCATCAGACTTACTGGGTTCTGTATTAAGCATGTGTATCTTTGTTTTTTCTTTCCTAGTAAAAACCAGTTTAATAAAAGCAAAGCAACCACTTGGAGATGGTATCTACAAGAGTAAATACAGCTGATGCAGGTGAACAGACCATTGAAGTTCATCAGTTTTTCCTCTGTGGGCCTCTGCTTTTCCATTTGCTTTTGCCATGTTGCAGCACATTTATCTTCCTCTTGCATCTTTCCTTTTATATTTTGGCTGGATAAAAAACAGCTCCTGCAGCGGCCAAAGTTGATCTGTGTGATGTTAGGGGGAAGGATATGGGGAGACAACATGCCAATGAGTAGCTGACTGCTGTCTCTTCTCTGCGGGAAGACCAAACAAAGCAAAACATGCTGGGGTTTAGCTGTCAAGTGGGACAAACAGTCTTTCAGCTGCTGGCAAGCCAAACAAATGGCTTTATAAGGTTTTGGTTTTTCGGATTTTTGTTCATTTCTTTTTAAATAATGTTCTTATGTAGGAGAGATTGATTCCCAAATTTACTACTACTTCTGTCATCATGTGGGGTTTTTTGGATTTCATTATGAAGGGAGAAAACAGGGAAGGATAGTGTAAAGACAAAGGTGGGGAAGTTTTAAGTGTGAAAATAAGGGATTTTTACTGCAATTGGGTGTGCAAGTCATGTTCTGGGACAAGCTTCTGTGCAGTGTCCTGACTTCTGCCATTACAAAGCATCTCGGTTGTTCATTGTGTTCATTACTGCAGTACGATATTGTGAGGTTGAAGGACATACTCCCAGAGTGTGTGTCTCAATACTGAGGACCATTTCCACACCAAATTTAGAGGAGAGATGTCTCATCAGACTCTTTTCAGGGAAACCAGCTCAGTTTGAATCAGCTTGTGCTTTCTAAGGTCGCAGAGCTTCCCAGGAAAAAACTGCATTAGTGAGATCAAGGAGGTGTTAGAAAGTGTGAATCATGTAGTGAAATTCATGTGGAAGATGAAGATGTCTTAGGTTCTGAGAACTGGCTTGGCTCCCACCCCCTTTATCCAATATAGCATTTTATATACCAAGTACCAACTGGATTCCAAAGCACCCCCAGGTTCTGCACTGCTACTAGCTTCTTAAAGATGGGCTTACTTTCCCTATAATTACACTGTCACTAAACACCTAACTTTTCCTGCTTGATAAACTGTGAAAAGAAAATCTGATATTGTGATTAAATCTTTTTTTTTGCTGTTTTCTTGGAATAATAAGTGGGGGGTTTTGCTTGTTTGTTTTCCTGGACTAGTAAATTATATTAAGTTATAGGTTTTCTTTTAAATGTTAATTTTAAAGCAAAGGATTAATTGCCAAAGATTTCAGTCACTATAATATCTCTGAATGTATAGAAAGACCTTCTATTACATTACTTCATAAAATGTAATAAAAGTTTTCAGAGATCTGGTGGCTTGGTAGTACTATATATAGTGTAAGGCTTTAGATGGTCAAACACCATCTGGACTTTTTTTTTGCATCTGTAGTTGTGTCCTCATGACTTGCTTTGCAAAGGAAAGTGTATTTTTGTTTTTATTTAGATTTTGGGTTTTGTTTTTTAGTGTGATGCAGCATAACTTCTTAAGTGTTGAAAGGAAGTAGAGTTCCTGCTGTTCTGGCAATGCAATGATTCCTGTAACTGTTTAAAATATGTTCTGTAATGAAAAACTGATTAAAATGCCATTTTTGTGGGGTAATTTTTGGTTTTGCTGAAATATTATGGCTACCTAGAGCTCTGCTAGCTGTGGTCATACAACTTCTTGGAAAGCGCTTAAGCAAGTAAAAGGTGTAAGAGTTAACAAACACAAGGGTTTCATATTTTATTACTGCTCACTTTCTCATTTGCTATCACTGTTTAGTTGTAAGTACATTTTGCTCAAAGAATTTGAGGTTCCTGAATCATCTTAGTGCGTAAGACCCTGTGTATTTTAAATGTCCTTTTTTTCTCCACTCAGAAGCAAGCTAAAACCATGAGCTTGCACCCAGGTGTGTTTGCCTGCAAGCTCTTCAATAGCAAGTATATATTCTATTTGAATGTTCGGCCTGGAAAGCACATGTAAAAATATTCTAGAGCCTGAACAGAATTTGAGAGGATCTTGCATTTTTTTAAATTTTCAGAATAAATTACAAAAAGCATGAATCTGTTGCAGACAGTGTGCTACTTGTCTTCAAATGGATCAGATATGAGGTATCCAGTTGACAGCTTTTAATTTTATTTCAGTTTTTTTAACCAAGCCATCGCTGTATCAAAACTGCTGTTTTTCCAGTCAGGTCTTAGAGGTGGAGCTTTCTAAGCCATTATAATTCTTTACTTCTTTTGTTTTACTATCAAGCAGCTTGCTGAAATGTTCATCACTGCTGTTAGACCCAACCTTAGCAGTTTCTCTAATACTGCAAAGATTTAATGATGCTAACTGCAGAGAAAATATCAAACATTATCAAATTATTTCAGTCTCTATGACTTTTCCATTTTTACAATCTGAGAAAATGTTGAGTAATTCCTAGGAGGCAATGTCAGATTTTCAGGCATTTTAGAGTTAGTGCTTCTCTGAGGTATGCCAAGATAAAACGTATCAGTGTAACATGATGAGAATGGATGTTTAACATACATATAATTGGGAGAATTGTGGGGTACTGACAGGAAGTGCAGAGGTCAGAGAATGTAAATCCAATTTCCAATTCACACTAAAGCTGTGTGAGCTAGTAGATTAAAAAAAAACTGCATTGGTAATGTTCTATCTGGTTCTTGTAAGTTAGTAATTTATCTCACTAATTATTTGCCTTGTGTTGTTTCTAAGCATCTGTACAAGGGTTCATTGGTATTAATAAACAATTAGGGCTTGGGCATCTGTTGCAGAAGAAATGTTTTCTCTGTATCAGTTTACTTTGGTTTCCTTTAGGGAGAGTAAAAGGGGTTCAAATATGGCTTGTCCTACACTGAAAGGATTGTCAGCTCAAGAGTCCAGGACTTGAAACAGATGAACAACTGAAGCACAAACACATCAATCTACCTAATAACCTAATAATGAGAAACACAAGATAGCTGTTCACATTCCAGGATTTGTTTTGTACTTTTGTTTTGAGTGTTTGTTTGGGTTTGGTTTTGTTTGTTTGTTTTGTTTTTTCAGGAGATTAGTTGATCAGTGAGCTGGCAGTAGTAGCTTTATAAGCTACTAAGTTTCTATCTGACCAAAACAAGTTTAAGATTGTAAACCAGTAAAACCTGAAGTGAAGATGGTTGGTCATCTACTCTTCTCACTATTTTTGAGAAGCCATGTCATGCTTTTAATAATTTTGGGTACAGGTTTGTACCCTGCCTTTGTGAAGTGCTTAGTGCATTACCAAAGCTGACTTATGATTAACATGATGTTTGTAAAAATGTAAAAAATTTTATGGAGATTTCTGTATTAGCCTTATAGGTAGTAATTTTCACTATTAATAGCATCGTAATTTACATGGATCTTAATTCTGATAGCCTTTTATCTTCCTACAAATGCAGCTTGTTTGGATTCTTTAGCAGGTAGAAAAATGGGGGGAAATTACCCTGCATGTATGTACAATTTCTACAGTGCATTTGCAAACAGGACTAGAGAATATAGTCTGTTTTCTTATCCTTCACTCCTGCCTCTTTAAAATCATTCTTTTATGTCTGGTCTGTGGCATTACTGTTCTACAGGGAAAATGCAAAGCAGATTTTTTGCCTAGTCTTTAAAAAAATTTAACAAAAACCCAGTTGTTATCGCAGTGGAAAACATGGCATGTATTAATGTAAAAAGCTCATGAAAAAATCCAAAATGCACACCCATGTGCATACATATGAACACACATGCTTGCCTGTATATAGCATGTTTACTTTTCAGGCTTAATATTGGACTTTTTTTTCCCAGTATCACTCACTATTTCCTCTCCTCACTCTTCCTGAAATTTCTAGGGTATTGTGTGCTTTTAATTTAATGAAGAAATTTAACTTTTAGGTTAGATTTTTTTTTTTTAATTAATAGAAAGAAAATTTTGGAAGATTACTTAGTTTATGTTCTTAAGGATCGAATGTGCTTAAAATTTTATTAACTGGGAATGTATTTTAAAATCAGAGTGGTCAATATAATTAATGCTCACCTTTAAAAAGAGGTGGTTTTTTTTGAAGAGTTCTATTTCCTGGCATAGGCAAGTAAGCAGTACTTGCTTAAGAAGTAAGTTTATTTCTGAAACAAGTGGACAAGTGGGAGATACTTTAGAAAACCAGATTTAAAAGCAAATAATTAATTGCTGTGTGGGACTTGTTCCTATTCTTTCAAAGAAAGTTTTTCATAAATTGTGACAAGTATGCTTGAGGCTTTTTTTTTAAATCAAGTTAAAGAAACAAAATGTAGCATTTAAACAGAAACTTTCTGCTACTTTTAGCTTTGCTTCTTTCATACCTTCTATGTCGTGAGAGACATATTTGAAGGGGGTTTAGTGAAGGGCCACCAAGGTGATTAGAGGGTTGGGGAACTTACGTAGAAATGCTGATGGAGCTGGGTTTGCTGAACCTGAAGAGGGGAAAGTTCTGAGGAGGGGAATCTCGTCACAGCCTCCCTGAAATGTAGCTGCAGAGAGGATGTACATAGCTGTCTTCATGAGCATGCACAGGAACAGGGCAAAAGGCAGCAGGATCGGGTTGCTTCAGGGGGAATTCTGTCTCTGTAGAACAAGTCTTCACCATGAGAACAGTAGAATACTGGACTAGGTTCCCCAGAGAAGGGGTGAAAGAGTCTGCTTGACAGGGCCCTGGGTAACCCAACATAAGGCTGTATTTTTCAACAGAAGGTTGGACCATCTGGTCTCCAAAGGTCCTTTTCAAGCTACATTTTCTCCATGGTTCTGTGAATCTGTCTTTCTCTGATACTGGCGAAATGGGCTAGGCAGGCTGTGGAACTGCAAGTGGTGTGTGGAGAACAGTAGTCCTAAGTGCTCTGATCCATCCTCAGAGCAAAGCAACTTCCTGCGTTAAGGAAGCAGGGAGGAAGTGCACTTAAGGACGAAGTGCTGCCTGAGCTTTTCAGAGGAGGAATGTGAGTGACGGCGGGAGCGGAGGAAAAAGTACTGCATGAATTTGAGCATGAGTGTCGAGAAGGGTGGCTGAACAGTTGAAGAAACCTAGGACAAGAAAAGGGGCGAACAATGAGGGAAAAAGCAGTAGCACATGGGATTGATAGGCACTTGGTGTACTAAATGGTTTCAGTATGGAGTGTATTCAGNCATCGTAAAGTCATCCCAAGACAGTGTACTAAATGGTTTAAGTATCGAGTGTATTCACCACATGTGGTAAAGTTGGGATGGCAGGACTGACAATGTGGGAGCCTTTATATGCCTCTGCGTGCTGAAGGTAGCGTGGTGTGAATAGTCAGGTGGTTTTCTCTGGTAGTCGTGGGTTACTGAAAGGAGGAGGACTCTCTGGAAGTAATGGAGGAGGAAGGGTACAGCGGGACATTCTAGAATGTTTTGAATCCCAAGAACTGGCTGGATCCTCTATACGGTTGTCTTAAATATTCGAGAAAAGAGAGAAAGGGGGAAAAAAAGTGGATAGTTTAGAGCAGGTATTAATGTAGTTATTTTATTGTAAAATGGGCCATATAAACACAGAGGTGAAAGAAAATACTTTTCTCCAAGTTAAGTTTTTCATTGTTATTTTTTGTTGTTATTTTTCATTGTTTCAGGGAAGTTGTATTGTTTAAGTAGATGGATATGAATTTGCCTCAGTAATTCATCAAAGCATACTTAGCATTGTGTTTTCTTTTTTCCTTTACTGTTATTTTCTTCAGAGGGAAGTTAGTCCTGTCTTTAGATTGTTCTGGATCATTCCATTAGCTTAGTGCTGCAGCTGTCAATAAAATTTCTGTCTAAAGACATTCTCTTCGCTTTAAAAATGCAATTGAGTGCATCTCCGAAATGTCACTGCCATGTCTTGTAGGATGTGTATGTCAGAGAACACTTTGCAGTATGGTTTGGAAATCATGAGGAAACCTGATTGTGTGCTTTAGTGTAACATTGTTCAGATCAGTTATTACTGCTGCCAATACCTGTTTTTATTTGGTGCTTAGATATCTGTAGAAGACAACCACTTTATAGAGTAGGCTTAATGACTACCCTTGGTTTAAGATGGGGAACGTGAGTGTAGAGAAGGAAACTTTCCTTCCCTAGTCAACTCAAAGAATTACTGGCACAGCTACAGTTAGAAGCAATTATTTAGTGAACAGGTTCTTCAAAGTAGTGTGGTATTGGGAGGGTGAAAATGTTTTGGATTAAATATGACTAAATGTTTTATTTTTAGTGAGAACACTGAGTAATCTATCAAAGAAATTGTCTCAATATGTGGAATTGTCTCTATCTAGATTTTTACTATCCCTAATAAAGAAAATAAGTTGTCTTCTGCCATTGTCTCTTTAGCCACCTGTAAGCCCAATTGGACTAGGATGCTTGCATGGGATGCTGACTAATATAGGCTATGGGTAGCCAAGCTTGTAGTGAGGTCTGTAGATTTCAGTGTACTGTAGAAATGCCATTGATCAATATAACCACACACTCTGTAGTGTCTTCTACAAGGTAAATGTAGCCTAGTGGGGAAAAGTGGTGTAGCCACCGATGAGCTGCTGCAATGCCACACAGCTGTGCTTATTTTTTGAGGAAACTTAAATTTAATCTAAGGATTTTAAGGTATGAGGATGGGTTTTGGGGGGGATTATTTTCCCTTGCTATATTTCTTACTATTTTTATGGGCAACTCTCTACCTCCATTTTTCTTCCAGAGTAAATCCAATCCAAGTAGCTTAATATGTGTGTGATAAATTTGGAAGACTGTGCTTCTACAAGTGCTTAAAAAAGTGTTTCTTTTGTATCCCAGAATCCAAGGGCAGGAGGCAGAACAGCTTGATAAATTTTGACAAAAAGCATGCTGTTTTATAAAATGTTACTAGATCAAGCTGTTAGATCCCAGAGACTGTATATGCTACTTTTGTTGTTGAATATAACTTTTTTATATGTATATAAAATCAGCATTGTTTAAATACTTTGCCTTTTAGAGAATGGTGGAAATACTGTGTCCTGAACAATCATCAGCTCACTGCTTTGAGGCTGTATAAATTCAAGTTGTGGAACAGAGTTGGTTCATAAATATTTTTTCTTACATTTTTTTTTCTAGAGCAATAATGTGAAGTAATTCACTTGCTTGTTATTACTACTCTGTTAAAATTTCTGTAAATATCTGTCTGATTTATAGGTAGTAGCTCAATTCCAAATTTCTTTCACATAATGAAGCGACAGTTTACTGAAACGGAGTGGGATGTAATCAAGTCTATGAGTAATGAATGGATGCAGCTGGATATGTTTTATCGGCACTGGGTAATACTTCTTTTCCTGTTTAAAGTCTGCAAATGTGCACACTCTTTTCTGATGTAATTTATTATTTTCATTATAATGAAAAATGTAAAATGTAATCTTTTTGTAGTTGCATAGAATGGTTTAGATTGGAAAAGACATCTAAGATCATCAAACCCACCACTAAGCTACGTCCCAAAGCACCTTCTCTACCCATATTTTGAAGAATTTCAGGGTTAGTGACTCAACCACTTCCCTGGGCAGCTTGTTCCAGTGCTTGAAAAGCCATTTGATGAAGGTTTCTCCCATTATACAATCTAAACTCCCCTGGTGCTACCTGATTCCATTTCATGTGAAGATATTCTTGGACTTTAGATTTCAGTGATTATTTTAATATCAGAATAACTTTGATAACCATGGTACAGCTGACATTTCCAGTAGGATTTATTAGTCATTTTAAACACATAGTCAGAACAAGGTAAGGGGTTCATATTTGTATGTGCCACTGAGTAATTTCAGTTGCATGTTTATTTTAATGCAGCAAGTTAGGCTGGGTAAATACAATACTGATAACTTTTTCTCTTGATAATTGCATCAGTCTACCCTCACATTTACAGTAGTATGAATCTTAAATTTATTTTGTCTACAATGCACACTCAGAAGTAATGTTTATAGAAGAGTTTGAAAACAGCCAGTATAAATAAAATACATTTATTGTTTCTTTTAGGCCTTAAAGGAAAGCTTCTTAAAGGCTATTGGAGTTGGAATTGGCTTTAACTTGCAAAGAATTGAATTTAATGTGTCTCCATTGCAACTGGAAATAGGGAAGGTGTATAAGGAGACAAAAATGCTTCTGGATGGAGAAAAAGAAGAGGAGTGGACATTTGAGGTAAAGAATATGTTTTCACTAGTGATAAGTAGTCTCAGCTCCTTATGGCTGCATTGCATATTTGATTTTTTTTAAGTGCAACTTCGTATCTTTGTTCTATATAACCCCATTGAGCCTATATTAATCAAAACGTCGGATATAAATCTGCAGCATTTTAAAGTATTTTTGATGATTGCAAGAACACCCCGTAGATACATTCTTTATGTCTTTATATTTTTCCTGTTTCTGGAATATATTTCCTGAACTCTGAGAAAGTCATCCTAAGGTATGCAGGAAGTTTACAGAAATATATTCAGACCTGATTTCTTGAGCAGGTATAAGATTTTAAAGTTCTTAATCAGTTGGTCTAGAATGGGACTAATGATTAACCAACCCCATTAGTGTTTATGTTGGATGTCTGAAATGGAGGAGGTGTCTTCAGCTCCTTTGGAACTTCTTGTCCACACAAGAAACGTGTGTTTTTGTGAGTTTGAAGTGGCTGCTGTCTGTGGAAATGGACAGATGAAAAAATCTGCTTAATGAAAGATTAGTTTGGCCTCAATAGTCTAACTGAGTCTTGGGGTTTGGGCTTTTGTTTTCCTTCTTCAAAGTTATTGGGGCTTATTACTAAAACATCTATCCTTTCAGATTTGGTAAGAAATTATCAGTTTCATCTCGTTTAGTTTGAAGGATACATAAGGGAAGAACTGACAGGGACATGATTAACTGGTGGACCTGGCAGTGCTGGGTTAACAGTTGGACTTGTTGGTCTTAAAGGTGTTTTCCAGCCTAAATGATTCTGATTATTTAATCAGATCTCAAATGATCTCAAATTACTTAATTACCTAAAAAACCAAGCTTTAAAACAAATTAAATCATAATCCCATTTCTCTACACCCCACACCTTTAAACAAAGCAAAAAATGGAACAAACTGTCAAGTGCTCTTTTCAGTAAGAATGTTCAGTTTCAAATACATATTTGCATTTTAAAAATACCTACATTGTTGGAGACAGCTGTTCCAATTGAGCTGTCTGAATGACAAATTTCTGCTGTATGCTTATTTTCTTTAGTATACAAGCTGCATGTACCCTGTGCATGTGGTATGAAAGAATGAATGTTCCAATAATATTTAACTTCAGAGTACAAGTTCATATCTTCACAGTTCATTCCATTCAGCATTCCTATCCATTTTCGGTTTTGTGTTATTTTACAAGTCTATGCATACTAAATCAGCCCTCTTACTGAATTCCTGTATTGTAAGGCAATATCAGTATGTCATGAAATTCACTAGTTGGAGTTGCACTGGCAAAAGAAGTCGTTGGGAAGGCCTGTGGCACATCTTGTACGGGAATGCTCTCTGTGTTACTGCAGTGTACCGTGGCCAAGGGAACATCCACCTCTCCTGACTGAGTTCTGCAACTCCTCATTCTGGTCTTTGACGTGCCTGTGGTTGCTTGACAGAAACAGCCTGAAGATGATGATGTAGATAGCTCCCTGTAATACTTAAATGCTTTCTAATTGTTTGAATTTTCCTTATTACTTAATAATTGCTGCCAGAATGTTTATGCAGTTTTTGTCTGAGGAATGTCTCCACTTCCACGCTTGCCCTCCTGCTTCCCAAGAGTGCAGCATTATAATGAGGCAGATTCTAGTATTTCAGAGGAAGAACTTGATATTAAGTTTCCTTTAAATACAAGCTCAATTGGGATATAATTTCATTTAAATATTAACTTTCATTAATATGAAATAAATAAAATGTTTTTCAGTTACAAATCTCTGGAGAGCCTAAAATTAAGCTTCACTTTACTTTTTTGTCTCATTCCAAGTTTTTTTTAATTTTGTTTTCGTTTTCTTACTTAGAAAAGTCTTTTTTTATTTCATCAGATTTTTGAAATAATTTTTTGATTGAAAACACTAATTTTGAGTAATCTGAAAGAGTCACCCAAGAGCAGACATTAAGTCACCTGTAAGACTACATGTTACTGATACAGTCTTTTCCTTAGGTTCCCTGTTGTGCTAAGTTTGCCTGGGGGAGCTTTTTCTATCAAAAAAATATAATGACCTCAGTTTTGCTTTTCAGAACTGCCTATATCTTAGTGAAAGGAAATTATCAAAGACAGCAAGACTGTTTAAAATTCAATTATCACATACTTTGTCTCATTTCAGTTTTAAAGAGAACCTAATTACTAAAAATGGAAGGGAGAATTAAAGGGGATTTTATCCATTTAAATTACACAAAATATTCTGAAATCTCCTTCAGGAAGTATCATGTAATATGAAAAAGACAACTTTAAATTCATAAAAACCGGGAAAAGATCCACCACCTAATACTTGTCATGACTAAAAGGTCAAGAGAAATACTAATGAATCAGAACAAATCAAAGTTGACACTGTTCAGACACCCTGTAACTGTTCGCAGTCAGAGCAAAGCCAATTCAAACTGGAGATAGAATTTTCTGTGAGCAGTGCAAAAACATTTCTCTAATTTCATTGTAAATACCAAATTAGCCACTTTGTTATGTAGTTGACTGTTTGTGATGCTTTTACCAAAGGTTTAGTTTTGCTTGAAGTATCTTTGCCCTCCTTCACTCCCCATATTTTTTGGCTTGAATGGAAGGAAGTTGCTCAGAAACAGCCTCTTTTTGATCTTGATGGAAGGATTTAGCTTTAGGGTCGTGTTTTCACACAGTACTCTAGAGATTGCTACACAGATTTCCTTCAGCTGTTTTGGAAGGAGTTGGAGGAAAAAAAGCGTCGTTTAAAAGCGTCAATTTAATTTTAAGCTATATCTGCTATATGTATTGAATATGCTCTATTCATATAGACAGTGCACACTTTCCTCATTTTAAAAAGGTAACTTCGTTTAGTAATAACTAAAAGACAGCTAGCCCAGTGAAGAGTGATGACAGCATTTTGTCAGGGTGTTGATTTAGGATGGAGTCATTATGATGATGATGATGATTATGGGTAATTCTATATGCTCCATTTATTTTCTTTTAAGAAAATAAACTTGGATAATTGTCCTAGTTTCATCTCCGATACAATTAATTTTCTTCTTAGTAGCTGGCATAGTGCTGTGCTTTGAATTTAGGTGGGAATAGTGCTGATAACACACTGGAACAAAGTCAAGGACTCCAGTTTCTCATAGTGCCCTGCCAGTGAGGAGGCTGTGTGGTATGAGCTGCCTACTATGTTCAACTATGACAAGAATGCAGTAGTAGTTAATTTTAGTAAAAACAAAATAAGTTGATTGAAGGCAGTTATGAAAAGTTCTATCATTTAAAGACATCAACATAAGTTTGTAAGATAGATTTGTAGCAGATCTTACATATCGAAAAATACATTGGCACTGGAACATACATTGGCACAGGAACAGGTTTCCCAGAGGACCTGTGGATGGCCCATCCCTGGAGGGCCAGATTGGATGGGGCCCTCAGCTAGCTGGTCTAGTGGAAGGTGTCCCTGTCCAAGGCAAGGGAGTTGGAACAAGGTGATCTCTGAGGTCCCTTCCAATGTAAACCATTCTATGACTCTATGAAAAAAATTCCTAGTTACTGGTTTACAAAATGTTAAATGTATTCATGACCCTTTCCTTATTGGCCCCAGTTGTGTACAGTTGATTAGGAAGAATAACTGGATAGCACTTACTGGAATCAATATTAAAGAAGAATCTTAAATGAGACATAAGACATTTCTGTTTTGGTACCTACGTCAACTTTGGATACAACTATTTTATACACGAAACACATGATTTATCCTAAATTTCACTCTGGGATTAAGAATCACCTGGCAGGACTGCGGTTGCACAAATAATTTTTGTATTTTTTCACAACAAATATTTGCTTGGTTTGTTTATATGCAAATAGATTACTTCCAGGACATGAATTTCAAAGAGAGATTACCTTGGTCAATTTGAAGCATATTTAGTAATTGCTGGTGTGCAACTGTAGTTGTTATCTTTCACCCTCAGTAAGAGAAGTTAATCCTGTTGCATTGCCAGGGATAAATAGGAATAGAAATTTATTTCTAAGACTAGCTAATCCAACTGGATTCACTCATCTATCAATTCTGGTGGCTGGGAAGGTACAGTTTCCTCATAAGCTGTCTGTTGTTGAGTGAATTCATAATGATTTGAATTCCAGACACATCATTCTGCCGAGTCTTTGAAATTAGATCATTGTAAATCTCTGTGTGCTCTAGTAACGCTTTCATTCTGTGCAGACAAAAACAAATTTTAGTCCATTATATGTTCTCTGGTTTTTAGAGAGGAATCTTAACAAAACAAACTCTCTACCTTGAGGGAATTATATATGATGGTCCTCTTTTTGTTTAATCATCTATTTCCATTTAAGATCTTAATTTTACAAGCTGGTACAGCAATATCTCCAGGGAAGCAAGCTGATCCACTGTTTTTTATAGTTTCACTATGTTTCATTAATTCCGTAGCTTAAGGTTTTTGCTGGCCACTAGTAAAGACCAGGAAAGACGTTCCTTTATGTATTTCATTTGGATTTACATTGTTCTGAAACAGCAAAGATAGATGAAGGTCATAGTTTGTTATGTTTCATTTTAAGATGCTGAAAACTCTTTTGTGACCACAGAGGATACATGAAATAAATGAAATGGAACCTTTTTCATTCACTCCTCATTTGGCAGGGTTTCTGCAGGGAAGGTCAATCTAAACAGTCACTGCCTGTTAAATGCAGCTTTGAACTGAAAAAATGCTATTTTGGTAACTGTATGTAAAATACTATTTATAATATGTTTTTATTTGCGCAAACAAGAAGTAATATAAGTTGACTTCACAAAAAGAAAATTCTGTTCTTAAAGCTGTTTGCAGGCTTCTGATTACAGGTGTAAGCCACTGCTGAATGTGCTGTACTGTGCCCTCTGTTCTGATCTGTCTTTGGCCTCTTGAACATGCAAAAAAAAATGAAAGAAGGGTGGAAAATGAAGTGATTAAAAATGGGATATAGTAATTTTTCCATCTAGAAAAACTCAAAACACTGCCACCCCAGAACTGTATAAATGGTTTAGCAACACCTGATCAAGGATCTAATATTCATAGTTTTTCTTATTCTTGAGGAAGTTACAGAAATGTGCACACTGAGTACAAGTGTTTATTGCTCAGGTAGCATTCTTTATGCTTGACTAATTTTCAGTTTTGTACCCTAGTAAAGGAGTGGAAAACCCAGTAAAATACTTCATAGGAAATACATTTATAGCTCTTGCAGTCATGTAAAGTACTGCTTATGCTGTAGGTTTGTTAGCGTTTCTTATATTAAATATTTTTCTTAAACTAGACAGAATTGAAATACTCATTTTCTTACTAGCACTTTGCAGAAAGGTATGACAACATGAGCTTGATAGGGTTTTTTTTTAAGCAGGTGAGGGTTATAAAGTTCTGACTGCTAAAGCTGTTAAATAGGCACAGTTTTGGAGTTGAAGAGATCAAAGTAAAAGCACAGTTCTATTTCCTCAGCACCTCTCCGCCAAGGCACCCACATTTGCCAGAAAAGTCCCCCAGCTTTACAGTTGAGCTGGTGCTACACATGACTGCAGCAGCTGCTGCCTTGGCTGAGCTGGGCTGAGTAGATTTGAGCTGAGCAGTTTGGCACTTTTTTTTTTTTTTTTTTTTTTTTTTTTTTTAAGTATCTGTATACAGGGCTGTTTGGGAATCACAGAAATGGTATCCTGGCAACTGAAGTCTTTGAAAATTCTATATAGTAGATGGACTGTAGAGAAGCCTGATGCAGACTAACACCATTGTTCTAAATGGCATTTTGCTTACATTAAAAGGGGAGAAAAATGAGGCAACTAACAATCTGTCAGAGGAAATAGGAGGAGATCATGGTGCTTTCTTTATATTATAATATAGTGCAGTTAGAATATTTCCCAAGGAAACCAAAATTGGAGATTCAGTCTTACATCCAAGGAGACTATCCCAATGATTTTCTGATTTTCAGGTTAATGGCAATATTGAAATTGATCACTTTCCTAAGTAAAATTCTTGTTATTCTTGATTTCTACTTTAGAAAGCGTGCAGAAATTAAGTGAAAACTTTTGGATAAAGAAGCAGGGAAAATTTTATTTCCTCCCCTTAGATATATATATATATTTTTTTTTAAAGTCAATGTAATTATGGCTTGGCTGTAGAATAAGCATTGTTCTGAAACAGTATATAAAAGTCTTTGGGGTTCTTTTTCCTGAAATTATTTAGGATGAATTCTTAGCCTTTCTAGAAGAAAACACTTTCAAACAAAACTAATAAACAGGTAAAAACTACATTACTAAATATTTAGTTAAACATCTAAAAATGTTGGTTCATATTTACACATCGCAGTTCTCAGACTGCTGTGTCAGGAATTTAAAGTTGTGGTCTTACATGCTGTGTGAAGCCAAGAAGGGAGAGAGTCATTGGTTTAAGTTTACACTGACATTGTTTTTCAGAATATCTTCCAGAAGGTCACAGTTCATCTCACTGGAAAAGCATAGCTAAGATGGGTTATGTTATTTGGGACTTAAAAGGGACTGGTTAAGGAATGCTCAGGTGACAAACTTGAATATAAATATCTACAAATGGATAAGGTGATGGTAACCTATAGTAACCAGTCCTCAGCCCTGTGACCATTTTAATGTATCTGCATCATTGAGCTCTCCAACAAAACTACTAAAAAGTACTATTGCTTTTTGAATGTCATTATTTTAAAGTATTTTAAATGATGTTCTACTGTTGTTCTGAACCATATTCTAAACATTTATATAGTCTGTACTCTGAAAACAGAGTAAAGAAAATGCATTTACGTTGCCACTTTTCATCTTTACTAGGAAACCCGCTTGGATGACCATCATCATGTTGCAGTGGCACTTGGGAAACAGGAGGGATTTGTACAGAAGAATTCTGATGTAAGAAATTGTGAAATAGTTTCATGTCTTGGTGATCACTTGAATATAAACTTACACTGTAGCTAGAAGTGTTTTATCTCATATATAGGGCCAAGAAGAAGACTTATCTTAGGCACAGTATTAAACAGAACCAAGCAGCATTACTGAACTGTTTCTCCTAGTTCTGTTACACCTGTTTCAGGAAAAATCTGAGGAGGAGAAATAGTTTCAGAGGACAGCAGCAGATAATGTCAAGTCTGTAATGCATGTGTTCAGTGTGTTCATTCAAGAGAAGATTAAGTGATTTTTGTCACAGCCTGCTAGTACTCCTGTGGGAAAGATGGTTTTCACAGAGGGAAATGGAAACAGTGAACCAATCTGGACTGCTAAGCTTGTATGACACCTCACCAAGCTGATTTTAATGGGGGACTGTCAGTGCATGTATCCCAGAGCAGATCCATCGCTCAAACACCATTACAGCAAGATAACCCTTGAGACAAGCAACAACAACCAACAGATGGGAAGAACAGCAGTGTTAGTCTTCATTCCATGTGGTGTCTCTATTGAGAGAAAGAGCAAAGCTACTTAAAAGCTTTTCAGGATTTTCTGTGTAATTTAAAAAAGACCTCAGTCGTGAAAATAGCAGTAACAGTCAAATTTAAGGGAGAGGCAGACTGGCAAGTTGTAGCCAAAACAGCCAGACAGTCAGCAAAGGACAGTGTGACAAATTGCCAGATTTTTCTCTGGTGTTCTAGCTGCTCACAAGAAAATGGGTTAGTTGTCTTCTGTTATTTAGATACAAAGATTCCACCAGGAACTAGAAAAAAAAAAATAGTGTAGGAATGGATAAAAGCATGAAAATGGTAATGCACTCTATCATGGTAACGAAATCTATGTTTATGGGAGACAAAGGGAGGCAGACCTTTTAACTAGTATTGGTTAGACTGAGTAAAAGAGGTATTAAACTGCCTTTGAGTATTTACTGTGATAAATCTGTGGACAAATATTTTTTAAGAAATTATGTGCATTCTGTTTGAGAGGACATACCTAAGTTCCTGGTGGGGTTGCATATTATCCTTCTGACAGGAATACTCATAACTGTAAGTCTGAGGTGAAAAGAAGGTGGCTGTTATTTCAAAAGACAGTTACCTAAGTATTGTACAGAAATCCAGGATTTTAAAATATTGACCTTCACCATCACGGTCACATAACTTATCATAGAAAGAATAGTCATGATATCAAAGGTTATGATGAAAAGTCTTTGAATCAAGGGGACTCTCAAAGGCTTACTTATCCACTGACTAAATTTATGATGACCTAAATTTCATTATCTCGATTCAATGAAGAAAGGTCATTTTAAGCAGGACAAGAGAGCATTCTGAGACTCCCCAGTAAGGAAATTAAGTGAAAATTTATGTACTATTGCATTGTGCCTTTTTATGCCTCCTTCTGACAGGAACATGGAGGAAACGAAAGTTGCCTTCTGCCTTTGTAAAAGAACCATAAGAAGGATTCTATTTATTGCTAGATGTGTTGAAAGAAAAAGTTTTTCATTCTAGCTTAACGTGTGTGTAAATGTTACCCCGTTGTTTCAGGATGTCAGTGTTTGTGTCTGTTCCCTCTCTGCAATCACAGGAGTAATTCGTTATGGCCTGCTTCCGCAACATCTATTTTCAGCTTTCTTCACAAAATGATAGCATGTACCTACAATTCCCAGGAAAGACCAATTGTTTTGTCAATGTACTGTAATTAAAAATCTCTAGTGTCAAGAGTCTTATCAAAATGTTAGTGACTGCTATATACTTGAAGAAACTGAACATTTATCTGTGCTCTTAACCTAGATCTGGATATTTATCTGAGGCAAGTCTCAGTAAAAGATGGCTGAGTTTAAAATTCTTTATAAATCCTGTGTAGGATATAAAGTATCTTCTGTCTGTCACTTGCTAAATTTCACAAGAGTTGTGATGAATTCAGTCAGGACACCCTTCAGACAAGCACGTGCTGAAGTTCAAACTGTATCTGTTAACAACTACTTAGCTCGGAGGCTTAGTTCATGTTTGGTATGCATCTGTGATGTCACTTGCATGGCTCTAGGCACCGTTCCTGCAGCTTTACCTCATCTCCCAAATGTCCAATGAACAGGAATGTCTCAACACCATGTCATTGTGTAAGGACTTAAAGTGAGAGACAGCTCAATTTCTTTTGCTTTCAGTCTGCCTTGACAACAGGGTTTTTCTGTGTTGTTACATCAAATATAAACCATTTTGTTGTCTCTGCATTTATTCCTAGCACTAGCTTACTGCTCAAATTCTGGAGAATAGACATTTTTGCTTTTTCCCTATTTACTGACCTACCTTCATCTATGTGACAGGAAGGGATAACAAAATCCTCAAAATTGACCTAGGATTGAGTCACCTCCAGCAGTTGGATGTAAGCAAGGAAGGGTCTACAAGGCACAGTTATGAGCAAATTCCTCAAATCTTCTCCTGGAACTCAACATGCTGGAGTGCCTCTGAAGTGTCTGTACACCAGTGCACTCAGGATAAGGAATAAACATGAGTCAGAGATCTGTGTGTGGCTGCAGGGCTCTGAGAGCATGAGAGGGTGGAGTTCAGGATCCTGGAACAGCAAGGACAGCTCACAACCCTTAATACGAGGAGAGCAGCCTTTCTCCTCCTCAAAGGACAAAGAAGGGTCCTGTGTGATAAGGCCACACAGGAAAGCCAAGCCCAAGAAAGCTGCTTAATATTCAAGGATCACCTACTCCACTCTCAAGAGAGTTCCATTTCACTGCCTATGAAGTCAGGCAAAAAGGCTAGAAGGTCTGCATGGATGAACAGGGAGCTCCTAGCCAAACTTGCACAGAGAAAGGGAAGCGTACAGAGGGCGGGAGCAAGAATGGGTAACATGAGAAGAATACAGAAATATTATCTGAGCATCCAGGGGTGAAGTTAGAAAAGCTGAAGCCCAAACAGAATTTAATCTGGGATCAGACGGATAAGCAGGGATGTCCAAGGCAGCAAGAAGCCCTTCTGTAAGTGCAGAGAAGCCAAAGGGAAGGGTTTTGCTCAACAGGACAAATGTTGAAAGAGGCTGAGGTGCTGAATGCCACCTTTGCGTCAGTCTTTAATAGCAAGACTGGCTGTCAGCAGTCCCACGTTGTGGGAATGAAAGAGGAAAGGACCAAGGAAGATGCACCCATGGAGGAAGAGGATTAGGTCAGGGAATGCTTAAGCAAACTGGATGGGTGTAAATTGATGAATATTTATGGGATACAGCTGACATTGCAAGGCCCCGATCAATAATCTTTGGTTGATCACGGGGACTGGGAGAAGTGCCCAAAGACTGGAAGAAAACAAATGTCACCTTACCTTCAGGAAGGAGGACCCAGGGAATTACAGGCCTCACAGCTTTCACCTTGATTGCTGGAAAGGTGGCAGAACAGCTGATTCTGAAAACAATTACCAGGCACAGCAAGGACAAATAAATCATCAGGACTAGTCAACATAGCTTCACCAAGAGAAAGTCATGCTTGACCAACTTTGTAAACTTTTGCAATGAAATTACTTACCTGGTAGATGAGGTTAGAGCAGTGGGTAATTGTCTACCTATATTTCAGTACCTTCTGTCTCTGGCACTGTCTCTCATAAGATCCTCCTCGAAAAAATGCTGAGTACTGGTTAAGCAGACAGTGTATTGAAAACTGGCCGAAAGTTTGGGCCCAGGGGGTGGTGACAGTGGTACAAAGTCTGGCTGGAGGCCAGTTACCAGTGATGTGCCCCAGGGGCCAATACTGGGTCCAGTCCTGTGCAACCTCTTCATTAATGAACTGGGTGATGGTGCAATGCACCCTCAGCAGGTTTGCTGGTGACACCAAGCTGGGAGGAGTGGCTGATACACCAGAGGGTTGTATTGCCACAAAGACAGGTTCATCAGAAATGAGTCAGTTTGTCTGATGTACCAAGGAACACCACTGCAGAGGAGCCCTGCTGAATTTTATGAAATATTAAACATTAAGAATATGTCGCTCAAGCAAATACCCATTTAGAAGAATCAGCTGTATTTATGTTTGATTCATGCAAGCTGTACTGTCTGCCCTGCTGTCTGGAAACAATTACATTTGGAGATGGCATACAGCAGGCTGTGCAGTAGTGTGCTCAAAAAAAACCAAAACCCTGATCTTTTTTTTCTTTTAAATGTGATTTTTTTTTCTTGGAGTGATGAAACTAACATGGAGACCATTGATGCCTTTCCATGGTCTTAAAATTAAGATCCAAACATGGCTAGAAGGGAAAAGGGGTTTTTACCCGGGTATTTATTTAAGGATCCTTAGGTGCAGCACACCCAGGTGCAATGCCCGCAGAGCACACGGAATGCACACCCATGGGCAGTCGGGTATCACATTCCAGGCCTTACAAATGAGCACATCCATCAAAGATTCCCCAGTGAGAGGCTCCAGTGAACCCCCACCCGAGGAACCTTCCCCTGGATGGGCCCATCTCAGTTTACAGAATGTGCTCTAGAGAGGACCTTGGTGTCTGGGGCTCTCTGACCCCTCTCTATGAGGCTGCCAAGATGTTTGGTCTCTTGGCTTAGCAAAATATTAGGCCTAAGAATGTGGGCTAGAAGCACTAGGAATGCATAAAAGCTATAGAAAAAGTATATAAAAGGGGTATAAAAGAAAAGGCAAAAAATCATCATGGCATCACCATGACACTGTCATCTCTAATATCTCAGTCTGCATTTAATCAGATTTAACATGGGGAATTGCAGGTTGATTGTGACCACTTTAGTTTTTTAGTAGCTTTTGAGTCTGAGAGAAGCATGCAAAACCTCAGTGACTACTGGTATTAAAAAGCATATTAATATGCACACCTCTAGTGGAATAAATCCTCACCCAATTGTCTCAAATAATCATCTCTGCTGGAGAATGAAGTACAGTTCGTTTGATGGGGGTCTTTTTCTTTTTTACTGGACTTTACCACTCATTCTGTCATACTTGGAGCATTGTATAGCCCGTGTTCCATCAGTTTTGTGAACTGTATTTCAAGGGAAAACTGTTTTTCTGTGTGGCCTGTTACATGCTTCTAATAGTTACTGCATAGCCTAAATTAGGGGAAGTGACATCAGTCTCAAATGCAGAATGTTTTCTTTCTTCTTCAGTAAGAAATATGTAATTTAAACAGGACAGAGAATTTTGCAGGAAGAAAATTGATATTTATTGATTCATGTTATGCTAATACATGTTTTCTTTAGGTACAGTCCATGGAGCCTAACCAACCACAATTTACATTATTGACTTTTGAAGATTTAGTTGCATCTGGTATTCCAGTCGCACCTGAGGATTCTGCATATTGGGACAATTTTTGTTCGAAGCAGGAGAGTCCAATGACACAGAGTTCACATTCAAGATAAGACTGTGTATAAGAAAAAGAAACTTGTCAAAGTTCTTATGCTGTTATTCTGTTTAATTTGACGTATGGGAATAAATGTACATATGTAAATGAAATACATTTTTCCTTATTTAAGCTGACAACTTGATTTTCACATTTTTAAAATTGATGCTTTATCAGAATTATAAGGAATACATGTTTCCTTACTGAAAGAATTCTGAATGAAAAGCCTAAACCAACATGCCTTTTTGCATCTCCTTGCCTGTGGTTCTTACACTTAAGTAATTATCCATGCTAGGAACAGAAACCAGTTGTACAATAATGTTGTTTATTAGTCAATAAGTGTTTAGTATTTAAAAATGTGTTTCCATACTTATTTATGCTGAAGCTTAAATTATGATAGTACTTTTTCTCTTACAAAAATTATTCGTTTATTCTCAGATGGATGAATAAACACAGGACAATTGGTGCAGATTCGTATGCTGTTATTGTGTGGTACAAGTGTTTGTACAATACTTGGTTTTTGTGTAATGCCAGGCTGAAAAGGTCTGAGTCTTAGTAGTCTTGGAGCTACATCTGTGCAAAAATAGTTTGAGACAGGGAATTAACTTACAAATATTTCATAGTCTTTTCACTTCTTTTCTTTGTTAATTAAAGCGTTCTGTAAGCAACTTAGTATTTGTCTTTTAACAGTTCTTTTTTGTATTTTTTCCGTCAGCAATAGATACAAGCCAAGCAGCTGTTTAGTTTTCCTAGGCTTGGATTTGCATCAGTCATGGGGGAAAGCCCAAAGGAAAAAAGAAAGCTATTTACTTTTTTCCAAATAGTCTTGGAACAGCTGATGACAGAATATTTTACTGTCCTAACAGTGAATGAAGGTTTCTGGTTTTCTGTAGATCTTGAGTGCACATCTAGAATATTTTGTCTTCTTTTTCAAAACAAATCCTGGTTTGTGCCATTACCTCTCACTCTTCTTCCGAGACATCATAGATACAATGTGGTCCATCTAAATTTAAGAAAACATACTGAATAGAATGATTTTTCACAAAAGGAGTTAATTTCTGTCCTACAGTTAAATATAGATCTTCATTGAAGTTGGGGTTGTGTACAACTAGGCTGCACCCTGTAGTAGTGTACACCATGTAAAGGAGAATCTTCTTGTAGTGTAACCACTGAATCCATGCCTTATTACAAAGATGAAGAAAAGTTTGAGAGAGTGGATGAGTTTTACAAGTACTATACAAGCTTTTGGAGTCTGCTGTAGATAATTCTGAATTCAAACATGCTGTTAAACTCTCCTACTTCCAGTGCTGATTAATATTTTTGTTTCCATTTCCATGACTCTCATCCTGCGTGCTAATTGTAGTTTTTGGCATTTTGCTTTTTTTTCCCCCTCCAAAACTACAAATCACTGAAGCAATGACTCTTCCCTCCAGACTTGACAGGGGCTAAATTAGATGTTCAGTATCTACAAATCTGAAGTTAAAAGAAATACAGAATATTTTATATACAAATTCTAAGTGATGTATTCCAGATTGTTTGTCTTTAATAAAATGAAATTCAACTTGAAATAAATAATTTGCAGTCCACAGAGGTCCAGTAAATACCAATCCGTCACTGGACCCATCAATTGTAGGTTTGCCAGTCAGTTTGAAGTTACCAACTTTTTTGCTAGGACAATGAATTGAGCTGCAAATATGGGGTGGGCTGAATAGAGAAATTTCAGATCCAGATTTCTGGGGATAAGATAATTAATTTCATATTAGAGATTAGTTATTTTTGCATGGAAGCATGGTCTGAAACCGGACATTTTCTTTCACTGGAAAGAATTAAAAGTATTAATGAAATTATTTATAATATTGTGCTTGCATATAAGTAGAGGACAAGCCAATTTTGTTAAATTAGAAAACTGTGCTTGATTTTCTTGCTAGGAATATGATAGTTTTCAAGACTATATCTAATTAGAAAGAACTATAAGAGTTTGTTTTGGTTTGTTTTACATGAAATAAAATCATACTTTAGAGTGGTTGATACAGAATTGTCTAAAAGACTGCAGTTTCTCACATTGTGATTTTTTCCATGTCTTTTAATTTACACTGAACTGCTTGAAAAATAAGATTAATCTAATTTTTAATCTTAATAGCAGTAAGGTTAGGTGATGGTAATGCCTTGTGAAGAGCCACTTGAGTCAAGTTGTTTCATGTCAATGCAAATGGACAGA
The DNA here is from genome assembly GCA_013397915.1 of Daphoenositta chrysoptera. Taxonomy (NCBI): domain Eukaryota; kingdom Metazoa; phylum Chordata; class Aves; order Passeriformes; genus Daphoenositta; species Daphoenositta chrysoptera. The sequence goes on along the minus strand of VZRO01001515.1, from coordinate 112,704 downwards.
ATTGTTACACTTGCTTTTACCGCAGTGGGAAAGAGCAGCTGGATGGTTATGGAATTTTCAGCTAAAAGCATGCTGCTAAAAGGCCAGCAGGACATTCTGACTCCTTATGAATGTGAGTGATCCTTCTTAAAGTCAGAAGAAAGTTTTTCTGGGTGTCTGTGGTGTGGAGGCACATACCGAAATAAGTGTTGCTAGTATGTACAAATAAATTAAGGTGATTTCACAGTTCTAAGACTAACTTCTTTTTTAATTCACCATCACACCTTTTGCTGATAAAAAGATAATTGAGGCCTGTATCCACACATGGCCATAACACTGACTTACTTGCATTTCCACAGAATACAGTCCTAATGGCCACAGAGGCCCTCTGCCATTTTAGAACAGCTCCAGTTTCCCTCACTAGGTCAAGTTATCAGCCCAGTGCAGGGCAGGTGAGCTGACCTTTGCTGTCTCCCATTGTTCTTCTGTCTGCAAGAAATATCCCAGTTACATCTAAAAGCCTCGGGGCCTTTAGTTTTCTTCTCCAGAGCTCCATTCCTTCATCTGTTTTGTTTTCTAGACACTGTTTTTGACATAAGTATACCACAAACCTGAGAGGATATAGTTCCACATGAGCCTTTCCCAGCAGTGGCTGCAGCTGGGTAGACTTCCCAAAGGAACAGGATTGACCAGCCCCCCTGTTTCTCAAATTCTCAGATTTAGGTCTTAGATCTGCTGTCCTAGGTGGCATATCAACACAGTGTTTCTAAAAAGCGTTTATAAACAGTCTCTGACCAAAAAATAAATTTTAAAGGTTTTGGTCTTCAATAAAAAGACTGTCAGAAGTGAATAGATGTGTTTTAGTTTGGACTGGTTGAAAACTTTTTGTATCTTACATCAAAAATACTCGATTGGATTAGGAATTCAGGGGGTAAAACTGCACCTGTGTGACAAGAGACAGGTGGCATTTGATGTGAAAATCTGTAACTTTGAGAAGTGGATCATGAGAGTTCACTCAGCCTTTTACAGAGTCTGTAAACTTACACAAGATGCAGATTTTTACTATCTTATGGGATCAAGTCCGCTGATGTTGCTCAAGTATGCTCAGCTTAGACAAGAAATCAGAGATGTAACAACAGAAGTGTATAGATGGTTGTTACACATATGCTCTTGGAAGCATCCAGACAACAGCCCAACTTTAAACAACAATCTTTACCCAAGACACTGCAATAAGTAGATGATTTGCAAAGAAGTTCAACTGGTGATTATGCAAGTCAGCATAGACTGCCCTTTGTTGGAGCTTTACAAGCTTATAGTGCTGCATTCTACAAAGAAGATAATGTCTAAAACAGCAATTGAGACTGTCAGCCTTAACTGTTGCCTGATTCTGCAGGTGTCTGAACTTTCTAATATATGCTTCATTATCCTCCAGAATACAGTTAGTTCTGATTCCTTCACTCTTTGTAGAAAACATAAGCACGAAAATAAATTCTCAGTTTTCAAGAGAGACAACATTTGAAAAATGTTTTGTTTTTTTCAAAAAGTCACTTTTTGTAGTACGTTATTTTCCTGAGCTGTACATGTAGTTCTTTATGGCCAGACACTATCTATGAATCCTGTTTCAAGATTGGGTATATTTTCTTTACTGCAATAAAATGTGGACTATTCTGGTTTTGTGTTGTCTATTTGTGGTTATTATTTTATCTTGCTATTATTTGCATCCAGACATAGGTGAGATTACTGAAACACTTGGCTAGCACCCCTTTGCTGTTTTGGAAACAATCTATGGGACCATGAAACCATACACTTAATGGCATCCTTTGGGTGAAACAAAGGTCTGGACCAGCTCTCCAGGATTTAGTTTCTTCCACAATTTTAATTTTATAATGTGCAACCCAGTTTCTGAGAAATATGACATAATGTTGGTGTATTCTGTGCTGGAGTGAGTGTCTCGTGTTGTGGTTGAAATTGGCATAATGTGAAGTTTAATGCTGTTCGGAAGATGCACATTTTCAAACACGACTACAGTGATGCCCAGTGTTGCTTACATATGCAAGAAAAATTTCTGAAGATTTGTTTTTTAATTAGGACATAGAACACAAAGGTTCTTTAGGTTGTAGTAGGAGCTTCTTCACACAGAAGAAAGCTCTTACTTGCACAAGACTTTTCTTAAAAACATTTGAAAACCTGTTTTGCATTTATAAGTGAACAGTAAGAAAACGGGTATTTCAATTGAAATATATCGTCTGTTTTCCGACACCTAGGGCACTTCCAGGATGTTTGTCAGGTATGTCGTAGGGATTTAGTGATGCCTTTTGACATCTGGAGCAGGCCTGGGGCAGGAACACCAAGGTTTTCAGCATAACCAAGATGCAGTGCCAGAACTTGGAAGGACTTACTGATCTTTAGTAAATGGTAATGCTATACCATTCATGATATGGCAATTAATGGCAAAGCTCTGAAGGGGTTGTGTGAGAGTTTTCTTCAGGTTCATACTTATAAAGTTGGATAAATGTCTCACTTTGGATTTGGTAATTACCTCCTAAACTTACTTGGGCATTTAAGTCTAGTCAGTTATTCCACACGAGCACTGAGATTTTCATTGTAAACTTGCCTCTTTTTCATTAAAACACCTGAATAAGCTGGTGCATCATTTCCATCCTGTTTGTGTGTGTGTGTTGGTGTGCCTTGTGCTGTGGCCTTGGTACCACAGGGCCTCTTAACACATCCATCTCAGGTACTTTTGCTGCAACAACTTTCAATGGAGCCAGTCCCAGCATGCTGACAATTCCTGCTGCCAGGTTGTCCTTGAGCTGAGAAGATGGTTTGGTACTGTTACCAAACTCTAGTAAATTAATGGAAAAGATGAATGAAGAAATTACATGTGAAGACTTTAATGCTGTGATGCAAATAATGAGAAGTAAATATAAAAGAAAAGCTATACTAATGCTAGCTTTTAACTCACAGAGAGAAGTTCTTAGTCTTGCTTTGTTCTAAAATCTCAAAGCTGCCAAATTTACTTCAGTCCTTTTGTTTGGGTTTCTGGGGGTTTTTCCCCTCAAGGTTAAATAGTAGCACCTGTATTACAACTTCAAAGTCCCAGTTAAGATTTCCCAATTGTGAGATTCTTTTCTCCCTGTACCTTAATGTTTCCAGCCTTGATTCAGTGTTTGAAAAAATTGCTTTCTTTTAATCATGGACAGGCATGAAGTTCACCCAAGCAACCAGTCACATCCACTTAGTCCATGGGAATCTTTGACCAGAGACAGAAATCAGGAGCTTGGTGTGCCTTGCTTCACCCAGCCTGGTGCTGCCTGAGCAGGCAGTGGTTTCTCAGCTGTTTGGTGTGACACTGGTTTGCTCAGAGGAGGGGAGGACATGCTCCTGCTGCAGTGGCTCTAAAGCTGCCACCTGATTCCTTGAATTACCTTGCTCAGCTGAGTGACATCAGTACTTGATGTCACTGAATATTAAACTCTTGATTGCATGACTGTTTTGATTTTTTTTTTCCCCAGTGTTGGATCTAAACATTCTGCCCTGTGAATTTTGCAGGTTTTGCCTTTACATCCATATACTGCTGGTTTTGGCTTTAAGGCATCGTAGATAGCAATCAATAACTAGTGCAGAAGGGAAATGCAATAAGACTAGCAAAAATATAAATAACCTTTATAAACATGATTACAGATTTTATATGTACCATTGCATGTCATATGTAGTAAGCTGTATATGTAATACTTTAACAATATTATATAATAATTTAATAAATATATTCTATATTTATGAATGTGGACTTTATATATATGCACACACTGCTTTACAGTATTTTATCTTTCAATTAAGCATAGGTCTGTGTTTTCCTCTGCAATTAAGTAAGTACACAATTACCTATATGTAGTTAAAATATTCATTTGTTATTTTTCATCATAGGGTTTTTTTAATATATTTAAATGATTCCCTATTAAAATTACTTGGGCTTTGCATTTAGAACAGCACTCAGGCAAAAATCTGAAAATACTGCCTTGAAAATATTTTTTCTTTAAAATGAATATCCTATTTTCTCTCAGCTTCAGCAGCAGTTTCAGTAATTTATCACAGCTGCCATCAGGTGAGTGGATTCTCAGTCCTTGTATCTGTTGATTGTACAACGTGCTCCTTATCCTGATTGAGAGCTTTTGTGAAAGGCACAGTGAACTGCTTATTCAATGAGGTCACTGGTCTCTTTGTAAGAGAAATGGAATTTTCCTGCAGTTATTAAGTTCAAAGACTGTTTACTGAATAGAATAATATTCTCAGCAAGCAGTGTTTACTACCTGCATAAAAGCATTTTGTTAATCTTGTGATGGTTATGTGGTGTACAATTAATTAGCTGCCTTTTACATCAGGAAAATGTATTAGATTAATTTTGTATAGTAAAACTGTGTGTGGGTAGAGGTTGTACTCCAGTTTTGTACTTCTACATACCACAATTACTATTCTCATGTGAGTGAGAAGAGTGTATTACAAAGAGACTGATCTCTGATATCATTGTTTCTACCTAATTGCTTGTTAGGATCTTTAGATTATTTGCTTTCTTAATTTAGAATGTTTTCCCTAGAGTGCAGCAGGATATTTATTTGCATTTCAACTGGAGCAGCCAGGCAACTCCTGCTTGCAGAAATCATTGTTATCTCTTGGTCACCTTTTGGGATAAAAGCAGAAAATAGCAAATGGCTCATCGCAGTGGAAGCATGTTAGTTTCAGTTGGATTGGGTAAAGTCAGACGTGCTGGCCATAGGGCTATGTAGCACTGGTTGTGTAAATGCCTTTAAAAAATCAGAAAATAAGTTTATTCTCTGAGACAAGTCTTCACTTAAGGAAGGAGGTAATGTCAGATGAAGGCAGTAATTTTTCCTAAAGGACTGCTGGTAGAGTGAAGACCGCTTGAATGTGCTAGGAATTCTAAAACACATCTGATTTATTTATAGAAGTCAATTTGGGGACTTCAGACATCTTCTAATAGAATGATTATGGTTTTGGTTTTGTTGGGGTTTTTTTGGAGTGACAGCAATTTGAGTGCAGCATTGATTGGATTGAGTTGTTGAGTTTGTAGAAACAGGCTTTTGAAAGGCAAATGCGAATTCAGTTGCATTAAAATTTAAATGTGTTGATTCAAGTATCTCTATGCTACGTTGTTTATATAGCATACACACATATACATATGCCTCTATATGTACATTATATATCTATATACACATAATCAGCCTTAAAAGAACTAGAAACCAACTCCATCTTTATTAACTCTGTAACCAGGACGTGTCCGAGAAATGCTTCAAGAGTGGGTAATACAAATGGTACAAATTTGGGCAAGATGCAAGAGAAAATTTCAGGTCCAGCAGCTGAGAAATAAAAAACAGTTCTTTGAACAAATAGGAGAAGGAGCAGATTAAGATACAATTTTTTTATCTGTTGGAAGCTTTTATTAAAAATACATTAGTTAAAATACTGTGAAAAGGAGTGAATTTAGGTAAGTGTCTATTTTCTTTGTCATTTAATGATTGGTACTTTATATGAGGGAAGTCAAATGAAACTGAAGAAACAAGACTGCATTGAATTTTTTTGCTTTAGCCCATTGGTCTTAAGGGCTTTTCTAGTTCAACATTCAATGGGACACAGGAAAATCCATGGTATCTTTACTGTACATGCTTGAAATATTTTTGAAAAGAAGAGACCAGAAGCAACTGTTTCAGAATACAAATGCTTCTGAGAAAGAGAAGCTCTTGACATTGTGGATTGGCAGGTGGAAAAACACCCGTTTATTATAAAAGCTGGTTGGCACATCGTGGTCAAATAACTACAGTGTCCTGGTTTGAAGAGGTGGTTTCGTAGTGTTGGTGTAAGGCTGAGTATCAGAAATGCTGCCTGCATCTTCTTTGTGCAATACAGGTCCTGTAGGACTTAGACAAACCTGCTCTTGGTGTCTGTAAAATAACATTACAGGTTAAAGAATAATCAAGAGCATAAGCGTTAATGAAAGTCTGAATCTCAGCTCTTGTGGATTCCTCCACCCTGAGCTCCTGAGAATGGACAGCTGTTACCTTTTATGCATGATGATTCCCCAGCTCTGAGGTATCCCACTTCTACCGTAGGACACTGGGTCAGATGTTTGTCTATTACAGCGTGCAGGGCTTCCCTCCTGGGTTTCAGGAGGGTCTCTGAGAAGTTGCTTAAGTTGGGGAAATTTGGTAGGAAAAGTGAGTCAGGCCAAGCACTGCAAACCAGTCTAGCACCTGAGCTGACATCAAGCAACTCTTTGAAAGAAGAAGCTTTAATTCTTAAGGTAAATACAAGGGCAGCTAAAACCGGATTCTCTAGTGTGCTATTTGTGGTGAAAACTACTGTTCTAGGATTTATAGAATCTAAGAAAAGAGCCCCAGTCTGTCTGTTTTTCGTTTATGTACATCAAAGCATAAGCTTTCAATTACAGATAGTGCGGGACAATGGCACAGTGGGGAGGTAAGAATTAAGGAGCTTCCAATTCTGGTGATAAATTATTTTTAAGGAGTCTTCCAATTCTGGTGGTAAAATATTTTTCTCGATTCCTTTAGCTTCCAAAGTGTAACATATCTGTATATCTAACATACATTTCGTTGTCATTATTATATATTACTTTTTGTTTATTTTATTGGTCTAAAATCGCCTTTCTTCTATTTTAACCATGGAAGGGCATGTGGTTATGTTTTAACTGGATGTCTGCTAATATAAAAGTGTCATTTTAGAATTAGTGTCTGCCTGCTGGCTGTATTTCTGTGCAACCACAATAAAATCTTCTTGATGGCCTTGTTTCCCCTCTGTCTGTGTATCATCAGCTGAAACTGCAAGCCCCTTTTGAGAAAGAAACTGTCTCCCAGTAGAACGGAGGCTTGGTCCCAGCTGGAGCCCCTTTGCATTCGTCTAACATAAATACTGCAGGAATAATTGAATCCCACCAATGGCAAACCTAATAACCCACCAGCAGCTCCTTCGAGCTCAGATGATGTGGTTGTTGTGCATGGGGATCATTCTGAGCTGCCGTGCTGATACAAGAATCACTTGGATGTTTGCTAATACACTAAAGGGATGAGCAGAGACCTTGGGTGGCTCCTGTGAGTGAAGACATCGCTGCCACCTTGGCACATTTCATTTCTCTGTCTGAACCAGAGGTGGGTTTCAGATGAAATTTCCAGCTGGTCTCATGCCTGCCTGCTCCTCCATTTAAATTAGTAAATCTGTAATGGAATTACAGAATATCTGTGCCAGTAATGTTTATACAGCAGGCAGTATGCCAAATGCTTGACAATATCATAACTTAATTAAATGTGAGCGTATGTATGAACAAAAAGATAATTCAGTTGTGCTTAGGGTATATGGCCTCTGCTTGTCAGGCTTTCCTGCTTAACTTACAACTTCTTGGACAGGATGTTTTTATCTTCTGCAGGCCAAAGTCTCTTTTGTGGTGCTGATTACATCCCAAGCCAGTTCACAAACACTTTGTAATCACAGCACACTTCTAGCACTCTCTTCTTCCTGTTCACATTCTTTTACCCCTTTCAGTTTAATTTCCCTCTGTGGGGGACTGAGTCTGAGTCCCTCTTGCAGTGGAGATTGTCCTTCCCTTGTCTGCAAAGGCACTCTGAGCAATGGACTCCCATTCTGTACAAGTGTAATTGAATACCTGCAGTGTGAGTCTGGATATTTTCCCTCCCACTTTTATAATTTCCCTTTTTTCTTTCTCAGTTCCTTTTTTTCTTATGATATGTTTTCCTCTTCTTCAATCTAAAGCCTCTTCTATTTTTTTCTCATAAAACAAATCCACATTTTACTTCCCAGTTTTCTCTCTCTTCCTATTTTCTTCTTCACAGCCTGAAGATCTCACACTGCTGTGTGCTGGCCACAGAGGTGGGGAAGGTGCATTGAGTTAGAGTGGCTCAAGCTATCCTGTGGCACTGTTTCCAGGCAGGAGCACAGTCTTCCAGGTTCTGGCATAGATGATGCAATGGCTGTTGAACAGCAGACAGACTAGGGTTACGTTGATTTAACAAACTTTTTTTATTTTATCTTTCTGGGGCAGGACCTGAATTTATAATTAGGCAAGGAAGGTGTATGGGTTTGTGGCACATGTGTCTCTCTGGCATGGTTTTCCTCTTTATGTGGGACCTGCATCGAGGTACCAATGCATTTGCTTCCTCACGTGTAAAATGGGCTGACACATTTCTATTATTCAGTGGTTGGATTTGTTTAGTGCCTCAGAGCCCTTGGATTCAAGCTTTCAAAGAGATGAAAATGTACTGAAAAATTGTTATTCCAGTTGGGTCTATGGGTTTTGGAAAGACTTCAATGGATTTTAGAGGCTTTAGTAGCTTAGTGTTCAAGCAGAAATCAGCATAATCCACTGTGAAGGTTCCTGAGTGCATCCACATGTGCTACCAGCAGAATAGAGTTTAGCTATAGACTATGCTTGAATGGATTTAGGTGGCAGCCTACACTTTCTTTACCTCTAGCAGTGCAGGTAGACCCAAAAAGCCAACTACACAGCCACTGTGAGCCCTCTGGGATGCACTGTGAGCCCTCTGGGATGCACTGAGCCTCTGCTGCTTCTTTGGACCTTCCAGGCTGGTCCGGTCTGGCATCGAGTCAATTACAACAAAAATGTTCAAATTATCAGTTTGATGGAAATTATGAAATCACCCACAAGATAGTTGTGCCTCCTCACTGAGGTCGTTGATACTAGCCAAAAGACTGCAAAAAGCAGTATAACCCCATCAAAAGACTTCAAAAACAGGTACCCCAACAGTGCAGCAAGTCAAAAAATATCACTGGTTTCCCAAGGTTTGTGTGAACAGGCTGAGTGCAACTGGAATTTTTGATGAGATCATTTGCATAAAGAAAATATAAAGTTTCATTTTAAGTCTTAAGGTATTTAGAAGTTTATAAGGATAAAATTATTTCTCAGAGGTATCAAAATGTAGTAGATAGCTGGAGGCCACACTGCTAAGCTGCAGGAATTGGATAAATGTTCGTTTAATGTGACAAGTGAATAATTTTATGTTAGCTTAATGCTTTCAAAAGCTTGTTTTATATTTTAATTGCTTATCAATGATTTATGTTGCACACCACAGGAACAGAAACAGTGACTTTCTTAATTATGCATAAAAAGTAAAATGCTTATGATTTTATTATTTTCTGCAGTGCATAATAAGTTTTCTATTATTTCCCCATGAGAGAAATATAAATATTTCAGTATATTTGATTATCTAATAAATATAAACTGAACCTTTGCTTCTCTTCAGTCTTTGTCCAACAGAATTATGAGGTCCAAATCACTCATTATGTCTTCTGTGACAGAGAATTGTGTATCTGGATATTTACCTTCTGGCTGCTGACTTGTATTGGACAGTGAACAAAGCTGTAATCAAAGAAGCATTTAAACTTGACATATAACCATTTTGCTGCTTCTCTTCCACTGGATGTGTAAGATCTGCACAGAAGTCATAAGAAATGAAGAAGATTGTCATTGTGGGAATAGCATGAAGCAATCTAGAAAAAATACCTTTGAGGATTTAAAGTACCAGCCATTTTGATAGGTTTTAAACATCTTGGGGCAGCTTCAAAAAGATCTCAGGAGCAGCCATGTCCAAAAGGGAGATGTATGAGCCTGTGAAGGGAATCTACAACCCAGAAGCCTTTAAGTAGCATTCTCAATAGAAGAGGTTTTGGGCCCAGAAGGACATAAACTGTGAAAGAAGAAGCAGTATCTTCTCACTCCTGGAGGATGGACAACAGGGCAATGTGTGAGCTGGAATTCCATCATTGTAGGTGACAAGGTCCAAGAGACAGAGATCCCAGACCTTTTATGCCCTCAACCATTTGAAAAATAAGAGCAGTAGAGGCAAGACAGAATATCGCATGCCCTGCTGGGCACCCAATGAATCTCATAAAATCTTACAGTTAACAGGATAATGGGTTTGAAATTCTGTATTATGTTAATTTAGTATTATGTTATTTTTTTAATTCTTAATGTTACGTCTGACTAGGGACAGAAGATGTAATAAGCTCTGCCTTACTGAACTCTGGTAAGAGCTTGGCAGCTTGCACAGACCATGCCATGCAGTGGTAGCTCATGAGAAACAGACCTCAGACTCCTTGCAAGGTACAGCCCTGTACAGCAGTGGAGGCAAAATTGAATTTTGCCACAAAGAGGATGAAAACAAAATAATGTGAATGCACTGGCTGTGCTAGAAAATATATCATTGCCTTTCAGAGGTGAGATGAAGGTGAGGAATAAAGTTACCCTGTGCTTCCCTCCCTTTATTCTGCTCTATGTCTGATGTAAAGACATTCCTCTATTCAGACCTCCTCCCTCTGTTCCAGGTGTGCGACATGGGCAGTCACTGGGAGAGGACTGAGCTGGATATGCAGCAGGGTGGCCCAGCTGTCACTGAGACTGGGGGGTCATTAGATGGAGCCACACAAAAGTGGTGTCTACCCCTGCCCTTTTTTTGGCAATGACAGCTGAATTACCTGCCTATTCCTGAAGGCAGCTGGGATTTGTGTGGTCTCTGAGCAGTGCTGCAGCCAGGAAAACTTGAAATGCACATGGGATCAAAAGCTTGTATTGGCTATTGATGCTGGAGCTTTTCTGTAAGTGCCTTACTGTCCCAAATTTACAGGATCAGCATCCAGGTTAGCCTATGGTTAGTCCTACCTGGATGCAGCCAAGGAGAGAATTAGAGCCAGCAGAGTGATGTGAAACAAGAAGAGTGTTTGCAATTGGTGCCTGTGAGTAATTGTCCTGGCACTGATGGACAGATGGGCCAGGAGGGAGTCAGACCCTTCTGTGAGAGCTGCAGTGCCATATGGGAGCAAATGAGACTTTCTCCTCTTGGATTCCAGGCACAGGAAATCTCCACAAAGAATCAGAAAGCAGAGTTCACTCATCAGCTTCTTTTTTTATGCTCTCTGTGACTTTTCTCAGCAGTTGCAAAAAGAAGAAACAAGTTTTAAATTGTACTTAGGCTTCTGCTCTAGTTTTTGGTTTGGACTTACAGGCTTATCCTCTCCCTCATGTCAGATATAATCATAAAAATGTAGAAAAGTTCAAATAGTGTTTGAGAATGCTTTCTGGAGAAAAGCCTTTCCCAGTTTCTCTTCTCTATTCCATATACAAGGCTTCTGATTACTTTTTTTTTTTTTTCCAAGATTTTTGGTTATTAAAATTGTGTCCTTTAACTTTGAACAGACCAATTCTCTTCTCTAACTTTCCTTACTTCAATATCACGTTTTATTCTTGAATTTGAAACAACTTACAGCATATGATAAAGGAATAAGAAGAACTGTTCATATAAATCAGCCTTGGCTGAATGGCCTTTAAAATGATCCTAAATGCCAATATAAATTTATCCTTAAATAATTTCTGTAATGTAGTTATTACTTAAATTCTTGCAGGAGAACACATTTGTGGTGCTATTGGCAGACAGCTTGCAGATTTTGATTGATGTAAATGAGGATGGATTTATCCTGGATCAGCAAAGGCAGATGTATGGGCAGACCTCTCTACCACTGAGGTGTGTCAGGCTCAAGGACTCCCAGTGGGAATTCTGGGTTCGAATTTCCAAAGGATCTGGAGCTGTGCCTAGGAAGAGCAGGGGCTGTATCTACTCACTCTTGGGACCTCTGGATAGGTCTTTTGTGTGCTGTATTTAACTTTTGTTTCAAATTTATTTTCAAGTCAGGTCTTTTGTACAATTGTTTCAAAATCCTCCAGCCTATTTCCACTAAATTATATTTTGGCCCAATATTCTGGAAATAATGATCCCATTCAAAGTCCATACCCTGATGTCTTCAAGGCTGGCCTTGATTTGAGTGTAGAAGCACAGGGTGTCTAATGCAAATCTAATGATGCATAGAAAGTAACTATTTAAGCTAACTGGAGCATAGCATTTACAACTAGAAGCCATTTAAGGATTCTCAGAATCTCCACTACTTAAGCTGTGTTTATAATGTTTATCTAAATGCAAATGAGAACACTGCTGTTCATATCCATGTTTGTAATTTTGTTTCACTTAGTTTGTCAGGAAAAGAGCTTTGATAAACTTTCTGAAAAGAATACTTACAACTTGCTAAAATAAAACTTGGATTGGTGCAGGAAACAGATGTGGAGGTTTTTTAAATTAAAATTCCTTCTTTAAAAAATCTGATGAAGTTTTCAGTAAATGTTTTCTGTATTAGGTGTTTAGAACAGGTGCTGTACCTTGGCAAATGGCAAAATAATAAATAAAGCTAAATCAATAGGTGTTCATCCAGTTTGCCTCTCTTTGCAGTAAAAGACCTCCTTCGTCCCATTCATGATTCATACGCTTTCGCTACTGTCCCCTTTTCACTTCTGCAATTCATCAAGCAAAAGGTTGTATTTGTCATAGTGCTGAAGAACAGAAGTGCAATGAGATGCTACCTCTAAAAGGTTCTGCTTGACAACACAAGATGAAGTCTCAAATACAAAGCATGTGTTGTGTAGGCGTCCTCTAGAGAAGCCTGTGGACTTTTGGGGACTCAGTTTTCAGCTAGCTCAGTTCCCTCCACTGACCTGCCCACCCTGGCTTCAGTGCTGGTACCCAGAGGGGAGGTTGAGTGGCAGAGGACAGGAAATGTGGAAGAGCCTCAATCACAGCCTCTAACTGCTTCTTGTGCAGGCTTCCATATGAAAAAAAGGGCCCATTTTTAAAGCCCAGCATTTATTTCAGCACAAAGCAAAAGTGAGGTATCCCTGCCTCTTACCTCACCACTTACATATTTTTGTGTTGCAAAAGGAATAGTGGTGGTGACCAGGGTTCATGTTGAAGCCACACAGTTAATGGTGGGCTGGAGCTGATGTCTTGCTCTCCACGTGGATGACAGAAACAGCGCCTGAATTCCAGAGTGGGGGATGGTCCTTACTGGGAGGAGAATCCTTGTAGGCACTGAGCCCAGGAGCGGGTGGTGACTGCTGTGCCCTCAGCCTGCTCTGCGGCTTGGGAAGCAACCACCCACGACTGAAGCTTCACCTTTCACAAGCTACTTTTCTAGCAGTGAATTTGGCCTTCCCTGGTGCTGGGGCACAGACCCCAGAGAGGAGGAAAGTTTTAACCATGTGTTTGAAATGTCAGTGACGTGCCTTTACATTCAGCAGTGCTGAGTACATTGGCTGTCTTTGGGGAAGGACACACATCATTGAATGGAGTCTATTGGTGCCCAGCACTGGCAGGCCTAAGTGCTGTGTTGGGCTTTAAATGCTGTAATTTGTGGTGTCCAACATGAGAAGAGTGGCTGTAACTTGCTGCCTGCTTTCCTCACAATTACAGTGAAAGAGGGTTAATTATTTGGCCAGGTTTATTGGTACTTGGGGCTGAATGAGTTTTTTTCATACAACTTGATTAGTTTTCCAAAGAGGTGCTTCAAGTTGTTTCCTCAGGGAACAAGCAATTTGTGGGAGCTCCTTCTGAGTATTTCCCATTCCCCATCTACCACTCCCCACCCCAAAATCACACACTCTCCCTTGGCACTCAGTTGTTGATCAGCCTCGGAGCAGCACCACCTCCCAGGTTACTCTGCCTTTCATGCAGCTCGGTTTCTAACCACATTAACATACAATGTGTGTTTTGGGAAAAGGCTCCTCTCATTTCTTTGAGGCCCTTAGCTGCTTTTTGGTTTTACTCTGAGTGAAAGGTGAACACTGATATTCTTGGCTTTGGGGGTCTTCATCCACCCTCCTGGTTAAAAAATTTAATAATGACTTACCTAAACAGAGTGGTGCCTTCTCTTCTGAGAAATTAATCATTAAGAGCTTGCACAAGATGTGGAACATGTAAAAGCCTTAACATCAGCAACAAATTGGGAAAACAGTGATTTCAAAAATAATTCTATTTAAGTGACTTGCAGTACATTAAAATTTATCATGTCATATTATACATTACCAACCCCCCACCAAAGAAACAGAGGAAGGAAGAGATGTAAGGTTACTGTATCATCATTGTTATTTTAAGAAGCAATATTATGCTTTGTGCTCTGCACAATGCTGCATTGGTGACAGCTCAGAGAATTACTTCAAGAATGCAATTTCATTTGTGTCAATGACAATTGCTTTGGGGAGTCTGTACTGACTTCAGTGAGAATGGCAACTTACATCCAGCCTAACAAGGAGTCAGCCCCAGTGCTCGTGTAGGCAGCAGGTGTTTATTTTGCAGTCTATCCCCAGTGCAGATACCTTGCACGAGGCAGGAATGGCTCTCACACTGCTGGTCTGAGGTGTCTGCAACTGAAGATACTTCCCCAGAGAAAATGCAGTATTTTTTGTCTTTATTTCTGTAACCAAAGAGTACTTCAAAAGTCTATCTAAAAATGGAAGGAAAGCAGAACAGTAACTTGACTTGTCTTAGACTAGCACTCTCCAGGAGAAGAGAAATAGGAGACTAATAATTACTAACCTTTCCTGTGAAACTGCTTGTCTAAATAGCTAAAGCCATTTTAAGTCACTATTAAACCCAATGACCGAGTGTTGCTGAGGAAAGAGCATTTCTTAAAAATCTTGCATAGCTGTTTTCCATTCATTTTTAAACAATCATCTGTGATTACTTCCATTTTCAAGATGCAATGTACAGAAAGAGCTCTGAAACTCATGGCTTTTCACTGTTCAAACCTTATACAGCTAAACCTGTTAGAATAAAACCATCTAAGAATGTACAAAGTAGATAAGGGGTTATTTTTGCTTTCTCATAGAAGTGGAGGAATTTTTTAATAAACCAGTTCAATTCAGCATTTTTAGGTGAAATTGCAGAGGTTAATATGTGTGGTTAAGATAGAGCTTCTGAAAAATTTTTTCTTGATAGTTATTTGGAAGCTATTAGCTACAACCTGAACCATCAAAAATGTAGCAGTTACTGTTTGCAGTATGAGCTTTCCATTTCTTGAACATTATTGAAAACTTCTAAAAAGTGGTAAAAAAAAAAAATTAAAATTTGAATGTCAGCAATAGAATTTAAAAGGAAAGATGACGACAGTCCAGAGATGTACATGTTTCTCAGAAATAATTGCTCTCCCCTTTGCAAGCAAAGGTAGTTTCAAAAAGTGTGAGATATTGCAATAAGAAAAATTTAAAAAGAAACTAAAATCAGGTGTGAAATCTTTTGGAAAATAGCATAAGATGGAAACCAACTGAATTTGCTGAGTTATAAACAACTTCTCCAACTGGCTGTATGACAAATGAATGGCTGTGCCAGTTGAATCAGCATGGAAATTCTGCAGCACTTCATGCCAGATCTGAAATGGCCCAGACTACTAGTTATCTCTGCAGCATTTCAAAACTGTAGAAAAGAAATGAAATTACCTATCCAAAATAAATCCCCAGTATAAAAAAGTTGTACACTAGGATGTGAATTTTCCCACCTGGAGAAGAATGACTGTCAACAGTGAGGTAATGCCTTAAAGAAAAGCCAGACAGTGCAGTCTGGCTGTTGCTTTGAGTTCAGGGGCCACCTGAAAGTGAACAAGTGACCCAAGGGCAGCATCCAGGTCACACAAAGTTCTTCCAACGTTTCATGAAAAAGGCTGCTTATACTAATGAATATAAATATTTAAATAAATGCCATAAACATATAGAAGAAAAAGACCATCTCTCTGCAGCAACACTTAAGATCTAAGCATTGAGCTAAACATAGATAGTGGAAAAGGGCAAAGGGGTGGAACTGAAGATTTTTTCCCAATTCATTCATCAGTTTCTGATAGGAACACCAGCACAGCAAATGTATGGTCTCACTGTGAAGTTTCCAAGGGGAAAAATCAGGAAAATGAACCCTTTGTGTGTTGATGGCTCTACACCCAGCACTAGTGGCCAGGCTCCTGCCCCACAGTACTGACCAGCTCATCCCTTGGCTGCTGAGAGGAGCCCCAGTCACTGCCTGCAAAAAGCACTGCAGAAGTGAAATAATTATAAGAGGTTGAATAAGCTGCGAATCACTGGGTGGGAATGCAGGGACAAAGGCTTGGATTTTCTTTATGGAGCTGCCTACTTAAGCAGGACGGTGTTGCAGGCACTGACATGCTTCTCTTTATTTAAACGAGCACCACAAGCAGATTATTTTGATGGTGACACTATACTCAGAGACCCAGACTATAATTTCTTTTTCACTTCATCAAGCTCCCTTTCACTTTCACTGTCAATTAAACCCAAGAAAAATCTCACTTCACCTCTTCCCCTCTCCAGAGTACCCCAGTGTATTTACAGAGAGGTGAGAATGGGGAGAGGATTTCTTTGTACCATTCACTGTCTTTAACAGTGACTTATCTCTCCTTTCCTTTTTTTTTTGACTGTTCCTTTGCCAACATAATTCTCCTGACAGTATGTGATTACTAGTAGCACCATGGCACAGAATGAGATGATATTTGGTATTGAGAACAAAATTTACGCTTGTCTAAGGGAAACAGGTGCTACATAATTTTAATTTGCTATCAAATACTCACATGTAGGATGATACAATAGTTAAACACCCTTTTTCAGAGTTTCATAAAACACTCCTTTGCTCTCCCCGCAGCCGCCAAGCCCGTTTTGTCACTGCAGATGGTTATCAGGTTGGTCAGGCAGGATTTCACCTTCCTAAGTCCATGCTGATGTGTGCAAGCACAGCCAGAGTGCACTCAGTCAGCTCCTCCAGCTTCTGATAAAGATGTTAAACAGACAGGTCCCAGTGGAGACCCGTGTGTGGTGCTCCCCTTGAACCACTCTGTACTGCTCTCCTCTTGAAAAATCTGGTCATTATATAACCAAAGGCAATCAAGCTGGTCAGGCAGAGTTTATCCTCAGTAAATCTGTACCAACTGTTCCCAGCCAGCTGCTTCTTGTCCTCAGAAGCGCTCTGTAAGAGACCTCACTCAGGGAGGAAGTTTTCAAGTGAGGCTGAGTGACCTGCAAATCCCCACTCTGTCCTTTTCACCTTTTCTGAAGGGGTGTGCATCCTTTGCCTTTTTTGTTTTGACTGATTTAAACTCTTGACTGAAGGGACAGGTGATGAGACGTGTATCTGCCAGTGCTGATATCTGCAGCAGATTGAGCTTTGTGCATCTCCTTTATCTGGAGGAACACAGGCTCTTCTAGGGCACAGTTTTTACCATCTTAATAAAGGTAGGTGTTTGGACATACTGAGTTGAACTGCTGGCTAAAAGTGCCACTTGTCTCCACGAACAGTGGGATTTGGGGGAACAAGCTCCACTGGGGACATGTGTGAGGAATCTCAGCACTTCAGGAGAGGTTTGCTCCTGTGACACCTGACTGCCTTGGCACTGCCTGCCACTGAGGGGGGCAGGGTTGCAGTCACATAGGGAGCAAACTAAAACCTTCATATCCTTTTTATATTTATTATTCTTTTTAACAGTAGAATATGTGATTTCTATTTGGTGGCAACTGCAGCAAATCCCAAAGATTTTAGGAGTGATCCAAGGATTAGCATTTGTTGTTTTTTCCCCGTATGCTACTGAAAAGTATGGCCCTTTATGAAATACACTGTGCCTAAGATATTCAGGTTGAATTTGTATTCTGGCACTGGTGCCATTAAGAAATAATCTAAACCTTGTTTTTCTCCTAAGACACTGAGGAAATCATTGAATATCTTAGATTAACAGTAAATAGCATAGATGCCATGACCTCTGTGTGTTATTGTGGATATTTTGTGAATTACCTTTAATTCAACTGTCTATAAATTCTCTTATGAGTTCTTCTCACAACTGATATTTCCGAGGAAATCCATTTGGTTAAAGTAGGAATTAAACCTTCCAGAAGCTATATACAAGCAAACAATTCCCTCTAGCAACAGTTTGGGGATGTGAGTTTTAAAAGCAGTTGCAGATGTGGGGACCATGCATGGAGTTTCTCCTTTTTGGAATGTCTCTGGTGTACTGAAGTCACACTAGTGACAGCCACCCAGATGTGTGGTCAACCTTCCACCCATGTATCCTTTATGAAAGGCAATATTTGTCTGCTGGAGTCCTGAGGAGATCTAAATCTGCAGAATTGACTTTCCAGTACACTTTATTGGATGTGATGTGCTGTCTCATCACCTTATCCTTAATTACTATTTTTGAAGACCAAAATCTGAACAAATAGTGAGTATTTTTAAATCTATTGTTTTATTCTAACTTCCATTTACTCTCAAGGCTGCTGTGAACATTAATTAAACAATATTTGAAATGTCACTACAAAATATAATTATAGAAATAGTTGATTTTCATGCAAAATTAGCAGAAGTTATAAAACCCTGAATTTGAAGAAATCCACTTTAGCAAATCTAATTTAAATATTTTGAAATTTACTTTATGAAATCTTGATGAGCTAATGTTCTGTGCATATCTTAGCATTTTCCTCAAGTCTTCCACAATGCTTATTTTTCAGCTTTCAGAACAGGAGAACTTGGACAGATTTTTCTGTGGATTTTCAAGAAAGACAGGAAATAGATCTTTCTGAGCCTTGAAAGCAGTCGTCACTTCCCTGCTGGCACAGGTTCTCTCCATGTACAGAGTGACACAAACACAGACATTTGCAACATTTGCTCAGAGAATTAGAGCAAAAGCAGCTGTTCAAACACTGGATCTGAAATTCTTTGAGTCAACTGGGCACTGACTGAAAATCATGCTTTTTAAAGTGATCTGACCCTGTGACTAGAATATACAGTGTTTGAACGGAGGGAGAATAAAAAAATACAATTGCAGCTTAATTGAACTCTGCAAAGATGCATTCAAAGATGCTGGATCAGTGAAAGGTTTTCTAACTTACAGTTCCATCTGGGATATAGAGATGCAAACTGTTTGTACCAGCCTCAGGAGCAAAAACTCTCAAGCAGCTGGTACAGGTTTGATGGTCGTGTTTCAGTTCAACAGCCTCATGCAAAGCATTTTAGTTTTGTCTCACAAAGGAAGAGTGATCATCCAGTCCCTTCTCCCACCAATATTTTCTCTGAAACTCAATTTTTTTATTTGAACTGGGGTGGAGGCTGTTACTGTCTACAGCCTGTCTAGCTGTTAAAAAACCCCTCCTGTTTGGTCTGAATTGTCATCTTCAATCCACCCTAGAAGAGGTGTTCACCCTCAGGTCCTGGCACAGCCCATCAGGGAGCCCAATGGCTACACTGCAAAATGTTGCACTTTCTGATTTCAATTGCAGTGGAATTCATGTGCCAGTCATGAGGTGCTTACAGGAATGCTCTTCCATTTCCCTCCCAGTTCCCCTCCTCTTAGGACCCAGCAGGCAGCCAGGGAATGTAGCNAATAAATAATTGTGCATAACACTTAGCAACCTGATGCTGTTCTTACGTGAAAGGTGGACAGATGAGAAAGAAAATCCCAGTCCCAAGTGTTCTCTCCCTCCTTATGAACACAGGCAGCTTTTAAACCTCTTTATGTGCTTCTCCTAATGCAAATACATTCACAGGTTCTTTTAAGTGTAATAGATTAAAAATTAAAAAAGAAGTTTGGAATGGAGCTGCCAACCTGAATTTGCTTTTGTCAGTGTGTTGCATAGCAGCCTGGATGACAGGTTTGTTTTAAGACTGTGTTTTAGTTGAAGCTTTGTTTTTCAATTCCTCATCCAAAGCATTCAGGTTTGATTTCTTTGTAATGTTTTTTCTTGCTTATCAGTTTCTGTAGCAGTGTATTATCACATCCATTCTTCAAAGGAGCACTGCAGCATAGAGGATTTGTTTACATTAGGTTATCAGAAATATGGTTCAGTAAGACCTTAAAAAAAGAAAAAGAATAAATTACAAGTCTCTTGAGATACAATAAGTCACTTTAACACTTCAGTTTTATATAAGGAGGGCGGGAGACTAAATTAAAACGACACAGATAGTCCTACTCTTCTTAATTATTGAATTCAAGTGCTTTATCCTCCTGCGATAGTTCCTTCAACCCATATTTTTTTTGTGCATATTGTATGTAAGTATTTATATATAGCCTGCCTCTTCACCTACAAATAGCAGCTACTGTTTCGAAAATTTCAGGTGATGGGAGAAGAAGAGACTTTTTAAAAGCCTGACGTAAAATTGGTGCAGTGCGGGGGAATGGTAAATAGGAAGGAAAAGCAGCAGTTCAACAATATTGACAGTCAAAGGCTGTAACACATAACCTTTGGGCTGGCAGCTTGGCATGCACAGCCAGTCTGGCATTAGCACTGCCTCCAGGGAGGCCTTGGTCTCTCTGACCTTGAGAGTCTTTCAATAAGCAGAAAATGGGATAATACTGAGGTAATACCTTCTCTCCTGAGGGATGTGTCATTGACTAGCAGCTTTTGCATGTTGTTATTTTGTTTATCATGGAAAATAACCTCAGAAAGAGCACGTTGCCTCAGTTCCCTGCACACAATTATACGTTAAGGGACTGTGGGAACACCGAGTTAGGAGAAGCAGACCACAAAAATAAAGGAGAGTGTTGCATTAAAGCGTCAGCTGACACAAAAGCTGGGCAGAGCTTCTGCAAACATGCCAGCGAGGAGGGAGGGTCCTCACACATCCAGCCACAAACATCCTGATGTCCTGCCCAGGCAGGTCAGCATCTCTGGGCAGGTTGCTCCACTCTGCCCCAAGGCCAGAGACTCAGGAGTTTTCTGGATAAACAGTTCCCTGTTGGGATGTGCCTCCTCGATGAGACTGAAATGCGTAGTCAATTTTGACACAATTCAGCTTTGAAACGAATTTTGGTTTTACTTAGGAAAATAAACCTGTTTGTTTTGAAAGTGGCAAATAAAACATTTCATCAGTGATTCCTTGTTTTACCACTTTTGAATTATTTTTATTTTTGTAGTTCTTTCTGGCTTGCAATTTGTTGTCTCAGAGTTGCATGTATAAATAAATCAGACATGAAACTCAATCAGTGATCATTTAAAAATATATATAACAGGAATTTTCACAAATTTGCCCTAAATTTTAAGGAGAAACCATTGTAATCATCTGGAGCCTGATTCCAGCATGATATGCTTCAGATTTTCTTCTGTACATTTTAGTTTTAACTCCAGTGGTTGGAATAGGAACCCTATCTAAGTACAACACCATTAACACATCTATACAGTCAGTGCTGAGTTCTCTGGGAAGCAGTGTTCAGATGCACAGAAGTGTATTTTTCATTGAAAAATGAAAAATGGGAGGAATGCATAACAATTCTACTCAGTTAATACAAACTGCACTCTAAGAATATTAACCACAAATTCCATATTGTACTGTGAATTCCAGAGAAGCACATGAGAAAATTAAAGGAGCAGCATCTGTAATATAGTAAGTAGACAGAAGGTGGGCAGGTGCTGTAAAACTACAACAGTCCAGTCGCCCAATAAATTTATGCAGAAATGAAAATTTCGATAATACAGTGCATCTAACTAGGTTATACCACCATTAAGGGATGTTCTGAGTACATCACTACAGTAATTTACCAAAAAGAAGCAAGCAATCTGTTTTCCTTACAGGAAAAAATTGACTGTGACAACACCAGTAAGACAGATTTAGAAAGGGCTTTTTCAAATGAGTTTGACAGATAGCCATTCATTTTCCAATTAAAATCTAATTGAGTGTCTGGTTTTCTTGGGATTGTATCAAAATCGCAGAAAAAATGTACTTGTTTTCATCATATAACCATATATTTGAGTAAAACATGATTTGTTTGGCTATAGCATATTTCCCCAAAAGACATCAATATCTTCACATGAAGATAATAGAAATCTTCAGCTGAGGACACCAAATGATGGAAAAGCCCCCACCTTCTCAGGTGCCTTCTTAATCACCATTGTTGTTCATATCTCATCTCTTCATGGTATGTATGATTTCATTATTGCTCACATCATTGCTCATAACAGGCTTCACCATTCCTCATCTGCACGTTTTCCCTGCTGGACATCTGATACCTGCTTTGAGATCATGGATTAAAAACATTCAATATTGATGGGCTTTGTTCTGATTCCTGTGAGCATCTAATAGGCATGCTTATACACCACAAGCAGTTTAGGTGGCCTTGTTGTTCATCATATTCTTTCAGTCACACATAATATTTCTTTCTGTTTTCAAATTTCGTTGTGATGCTGTCTTGAAAAATCAAGGTACATTCTTTTTGCTCTAGCAATTCAAGATGTTTTTCAACCTTTATATAAAGACATGTTTGACATAGATGTTTATTATTCATTTTTACTCCAAAGTTCTGAAATTACCCTGCTCAGAAATAAAACATCTGGGGCAATAGCTATTTCCCAACACTGATCCAGAAAATATTTGTAATTGGTGTTAACATTAGAGTTACACTCTTACTATAGGTATGTAAAACTACTAATAACAGAAGAAAATACTGGGCTTGTTTATAATTTTGAAAACAAGAGGTCTATTAACCTATTCTATCCAAGACTTCCCAAATATGGATTAAACACATGCACAAAATGTCAGTAGACATTTACATCTGCACCAGTTTAGAAGAGAGCCGCAGAATGTCTAACATTACTAACAGTAAGTTTTGAAAATGTTAAAAATATCATCTCCTGATGTTGAATTTTGCTCTCTAACAGCTGGATTTCAATGCTTGGTTCTGGTTTGCCAAAACTGCTCAAAATGCCATTCCTCTGAGGAGCATACTCCCACAGTCAGCCTCAGGTGTCGTGGTGTCATTTGGGTGCCAGGCAACCTTTGGTATGATATGGGTATGTTTTAAATTGACAGGTCCCAAAATAACAAGCTTGAATTCCAACAGGAGAGGTGTTGGATTGAAAAGGATTTCATGTGCAGCCAATAGGTAAAAAAGCTGGGAAACACGCTACTAGCCATATTGTCACAAGTGCACAATAATGCAATATTGATTTTAAACTTGAGCAGTTTTGGCATACGGAACAGTCATGAGGAAAATGTGTGTCTGCCTATTAGACCTAATTCAAATAAAAATGGATTTGATGCAAATCTTTGCATCAAACTGATAAACAGTCTTGAAAGGCAAATAGGCCACTGGCAGCACATGGAGTAATGCTCATTTTTCAGCTTTAGAACAGAAAATGCAGGAACAATAGAAATACTAATTTCTGAACACTTTATGTACTTGAAATTAAAAATCCTCTGCAGACTTTGAAATTGTTTGGACCATCTGCTTGTCAGAGAGCAGCAGCTGTGGGCTGCTTCGTGAAGAAGGTGATTTGGGAGCCGAGGCTGACAGCTGCCGTGGCACGGCTGTCCCTGCACTGCCAAGGTGCAGCGCCCCAAGGCTCTCAGGCAACAAGGGCAGGGCAGGTGCTGTGTCCATGAGCACAGCCCAGTGACTGCCAGACAGGTCTGCAGTGGCAAGGCAGGACCGTGGCCAAGCCAGGAGCTCAGGTCACCAGGCTGGGGTGGGGAGAAGTGTGGTACAATGCTGGGCGCAGGCACCACTTCGCTGCTGTGAAGCTCAGGCGAGGGCTGAGCTCATTAACACAGGTCCTCAGTGAAGAAGGGGGGCCCCAAAGCCTTACAGCTCTTGTGGTGCATGTCTGAGCCAAGGCTACCCAGCCACACTCCATCAGGGCAGGCTTGGAACGCAGGCAGCCAAATCCGTGGGAGAGGGGAAGGACTTGCAGAGCCTCTCAGTGCAGAGCCCTGGCACTGCTCACCTTTGGGTAACACAGTTGAAGACCTGGACTAACAACACTTACAAACTTTCAGAGACCCAGAAACTTTCAAAGATCCTTGCCAGCCTGTGGTCATTGCCATATCAAGCAAATGCAATGAGTTAAATTATTTTCTGGTACCCCTCTGTTGGTAGGTTTTGAACATTGGAATATTCTACAGGAGCAAGTCATCCTCCAGCAGATATGACAACTGGAGAACATTTGGATAACCAGTCCACCTAGGTTTCAGTGAAGAAATAGCAACTATAAAAAAGTTATAATGTGCTATTTAGCAAACCTAAAAGCTATTTCAGCTGTATAGAATCCACAGACCTGACTTTTCTTACTGGTGTCTTGGGAGAAACAAAACTAGAGTTTTACAAAAAGAAAAAGTGCTGCAGAGCTGTTTATTCAAAACAAGCAGTTTTGGCAATACACAACAAACAGCTGCAAAAAAATGGAAAGTCAACAGCATTTTAGGGCACTCGGTGGTTCCATTCACATTAACCTTCAGCACCTTGATTAGCCACTACCTTTTTACTCATAGATCACTAATACAGTCAGCAGATGCCTTAGACTGCCAGCATGGTCTACTTTCAATTCTGACAGGAGAAGGATGGTTGAATACTGCAGAAAACATGTTCTGTTCTAATGAGTCAAACAAAATGACTGTCACTAATCTTCTGCTTGTGGTGAGTGCAAACATTTAAATACCATTGCAAAGTGTGAGTTGCATCTGGTCTTCTTTGGTGTGAAGCTAGCTCAAGTGTTAGACTCTTAGGAACACCTGCCAAAAATAAACCTTGCAATGCATTTTTGTATTAACTAGCTGGCTCAGCCTGGTTGCACATGCTCATCTCCAATCTGCAACTCAGCTTCAGAACTCTGTTCATCTCACGTTATTTGTCATAGAGAGCTGATTGGTGTGTGACTATGTTTCATTCTGTTTAACAAATGAAAATATTTCTGTCTTAAGAGTTGCTGGTGTTAAGCATATGTGTTCATCGCAGGGATGCAACTCATTAACTACTAAGGAAGTTCCAGGCTATCATTTGTCTGCCATTTGCAGTCTTTGAAGTAATCCCTGTGGTGTAAGACTGTATGCAGATCGTCTGGATTCAATTTGGTGAGTACTAGAATGAAGACCCTTCAATGGCACCAGCTGAACAGGTTACAAACAGGCCAGTTTGCAATCAGCTTACAACCCGTCTTCACGGGGTGACCACTGTGTCTTGCAGAAATAAATGAAGAGCTGTGAATAAAGAAGACAGAAAGCAGCCTACTCTTAGGAGCAGTGGCATTCCTCAGCATGACTAAGCCCACAGGGAGCTGCTGATGGACTTGACAAGAGGAATGTGTTTGTTGAATCGCCAGGCTCCCTAGAAGAGAGTTTCACAATTCTTTGTCTGTAACTGTTCATTCTTGCAAACGTTCTGAGGTAGCCACCATGATGGACAATTCTGCCTCCATCATTAGTGGTGTGACCATCACATGAGGGTTACTAACATGCCTTCTGCTGTGGATGGATCCTAATGAGATCGGGACTTCATTTTATGCCCAACCCCAAGCACTGCTTGTTGGTAAACACTTCTAGTTAGAAAAGTTCCAAACTTCTGAAGCCTGAACATTTTTTGAAGTTAATACACCTGAGCAGACTTTGTGGATTTTCTAGTTTGGAGAAAGGGAGGCTGAGTGGCAATCTCATCTCTCTCCACAGCTTCCTGACAAGGGGAAGTAGAGAGGGATGTGCTGAACTCCTCTCCCTGTTATCCAGTGACAGGATGTGTGGGAATGGTTCAGCTCTGCAGCAGGCAAGGTTCAGACTGGACATTAGGAAATATTTCTTTACCTAAATGTAATATTTCTTTACTAGTGGTCAAACACTGTAGCAGGCTTCCTGGAAAGGTGGTCAATACCCCAAGCCTGTCAGTGTTAAAGACGCATTTGGAAAATGCCCTTAATGCAGCTGGAATGGAACTGTTCTGGAAAGGGCGACTTCGTTTTAGGGGCAACTCAGTAACAGGGACATGTTTGCACAGATGTATTGTGAGTGCACAAGCAATGAGTGCATTTCTGCATAGTAGTGATGGCTCTACTGCTATTTTCTCATGTGGCTGCTGATTTCGTGCATTTAAAATATTTTTTAGGAATGTGGTATGTTCTGGACAGGAAAGGCTGGCAGGGAATTCACGTTTTAAAAATTAAATTGGATCATTTTGTCTCTGTAATTCAATAATTTTATATAGTTTATGAATAATAATCTGATCAAAAGGTACAACATTCACTATTAAAACTGTTCACTGTATTCCAGCCTGAATTTGATTTACTTCAAATTCAAGGCATTTTACATTGTTATGCTCTTAACTGCCAGATTAGAGTCCACTAATGTATTTGTGTACTGTACTAGAAAAGGAGATAGAGAACCAAGTTGAAGATCAAAGAGGATTAGACAGATACAGCTGCTTAATTCAACCATTTGAATTTGTTTATCATTAAAACATATTGCTTTGGTCTAGACACTAAAGTTTTAACCACTGTTGATTTTCAGCTCTAAGACTTAAATTTGATCAGGATTTTCCATTATAGGAAAGGATTTGTTGTTTAGAACAAACTCATGATCAGAAGTGCTATGACTATATTTTGCAAGAAGCATCAGTATGTTTCCTTGCAGAGAACAAAACACCCTCTAGGCTGTAAGAACTTTTCTTATGCAGAAAAGACAGTTGGTTACAAATAGTACTTCAGGGGACCCTGTGAAGGCTTGTAGCACCAAGAGGCAATCCTTATACTAAAAAATCACTTCTCGCTCCTGCAGAAGCTTAATAACAGCTTGTCACATAACATTGTCAGAGCTCATGACTGGGACTATTATTTTTCAACTCCACTAAGCATGACAGTGCGGTAATGCATGGCCACAAAAATCAAATGATGAGGGAAAAATCCAGCAATATCAAATCAGTCTCTGGGTAGTTTCAGAAGTTCAGTCAGGTAATTGAAAGAATTGTTATTTGTGCCCAATTCTCTCCTCCTGGGTGTTTTAAAATGCACTGCCTTTTATTGCATGGGAACAAATACTTCCCTAATTTCTGGTGACCATGACAAGGATAGCTGACACAATCAGAGAAAACATCAAAGGTCTCTGACTTGCTCTGCTCCATGCCAGAAGGTGAGAGGCTGAAGTACAAACACTCACACAGTCTACTGGCACTGATGGGCAAAGGGAACCCCAGGGCACTTGCACCCACCCAACTGTGGTTACAAATCAAGCCAAAGACACATGGGATAATCATGTTCCTACGTCTGTGTGGTCTTAAAAACAACAAATATTGCAAGACTAATGAAGAACATAAGGAACTGCTCTTTTGGAAGTCTGAATGTTAAACCTCCAGTTTTAACAAGTAGTTATAGCAAAGCAATAATCAAAGCCAGATTCCCCATCAGCAAAGAGATCGGCAGAGAGTGCTGGGTTGCAAACATGGCCTCTGGAGGTAAATTTGGATAATGTCTGCTCTAATCTGCTGGCACAGCTTGAGAGGCTGTTCTGACCTGCCAGAGTCAGCTCCAATATATACACTGTACTGGCTGTGGACCTGCAGGATCTATCACCTTCTCCTCAAGCCCTTCCCTGTCACTGGCAGGACCAAGTAGAAACCACACGGGAGCCCATGGTCTTGACAATTTCCCCAGAGCCATGTAGTCACTCCAAGCACACTCCAGCTCTTCCTGGCCATATTGTTGGTGGCCATTTGGAGGATCATTGTGAGTTATAGTCATGAACCTCAGTAGTCTTTCTCCTGGCCTGTAGGAGGAGAAGCTTAAGCTTAGCTAAGCCCTTTTCCCCACTTCTGGCTGGGATAGTTGTGACCTTGCCTCTTTTCCACAACAAAAATTACTGTAAAAAAAACCATCTGTATAATGACACCTCTCCCCTAGGACTCACATCCAGTATTCACTATGAGAACCAGGCAGTTCTCCAAAGATGCTAAAAGTATCAATTTTTGTTGGTTTTTTGGGGGATTTCTGGAGTACTTTTTTTCTGTAACATGAGTTTTCATTGCCTGAGTCACTGTTTTTTTCAAAAATAACAATTCCACGTGGTCCTGATGGCTGATCACATGGCACTTATTTCCAACTTGTAGCAGTATTTTCCAGCTCCCATGCATCCAGTACATGCATTGATTAAATAGAGATAAAGAAACCTGAAAAAATTTAGAAGACCCCATCTTCTTTGAACCATTCAGCAAAGACATGAATAATCTAAATTCAACAAAAATAATCATAACAAATAATTCACACAGCTCTGCAAGGGAGACCACTGCCTCATTTGCTCTGCTCTCTGATCTAACTCATGGGTTGTTCTGTCAGTCTGTCTTCTAGAGTGAGCTGTTCTGCTTTGTCCCAGTGTCTCCAGGAATTCACCACAGCAGGATTTCAGTCAGATTATTATGAGAAGATCCTTTTTTATCCCTTTGAAAATGTCTTCTGTTTTTCACCGGCTGCAAAATTTTCCTCATTAAGTTATGTCAACAGCAGGAGATTATTTCTTACCTGCATAAGAAACACACCCTGGTGCCCTGGTTATGCTTTTTAACTTGTGGCAGGGAAGGAACTTTTTTTCTCTGAAATTACCTTAATACTGGAAGCTGCCTAGCTTCTCTTTTGGGAAAGCCACCCCTAAGGGATGGAGACCATATACCAGCTGTCTCTTCACTTCTCATCAGTTGAAAAACGCTCAGACCCTTCTGTAGGGCAAACTTCTCAGCTGAGGATCTGGTTTGTCCAGACTGAGGCTGGTGTTATTCAGGACAAATGGGCTCTTCCTCCCTTGTCTGGGCATGTGGGGACAGTTTTGTTTTTGGAAGAACTTGAGTCAGTTGGAAGAGTTAACATCAACATCTCTCAGTTATGCTCGGGCTCCTCCCGAAACACTGCAAGACTTTGGACCCACCAAGGCAGAATAATCCTAAGAAATTTCTGCCTCTACTCCTCAATCTGAATAGCACCAGAAGCATCAATTCATCTTTGAAGACTGCAAATTGGAGCAGATGCCCCTGTACTGGATGGGAAAGATAAATTCAGTCTCCAAATCTCTTTGCAGATCTGACTCTTTTTACCTTACTGCCTGTTTCTGCCTGCATTAGAGCTAATGATCTCAAGACAGCACAAGGTCATGTGAAATTTAGTATGTAAGTTGTAAATAATTGCAATGGTCTTTAACCATGCTGAACAAAAAGTGAATATTTAAATGGAAGTCTTTCAGGTTGGTCTGAGCCTGACAGAGAAGTGCACACTCTTGATGGCCATCTGGACATGCTTGACAGTGAGGAAAGACAGCAGCTGGGAAGTATTCCTCAGACAGGATCCTCATTACAAAATTCTGTGTGAAGAGCCATAAAACTCAGAGATCTTTTTTGGCTGTTTTTTACCTATGTTCATGTAAGAGGGAAGGAAATCTCAAGGAACAAGGAACCACCTTGGCACCCATTCTACAAGGTCTTGTTTCAAGGTCTAGTTTTACACCATTTACAGTATCACTCTGTTTATAATTCCACTGGGAATATTACAGGATGAAATCAAGAACTGACTGGGATTACTCCTGATTTACATCAGAGAATGTCAGAGCAAGCTCACTAACTGCTTATTATCATGTACTTCAATTGTAATTGTTTAATATTACCTAATTCTCTGAAATCTTTGTTTGCAGGGACTGATACAGGCCCAAGATACAGGGTGGTTACCACCTTCCATAAACAAAGTCCTTGAGGAATTTCTGAAGCCCTCCTGCTTCTCAGGGTGCTCAGCTTTCTTCGACAGAGTCCTTGTTTTACGTTGGTTTTATTTTTGGCTGGTTGCTTTGGTACATCTTGCAGTAGTTTGCTCTGAGCATATCAGCATTTTCATTACACAAAAGTTGATCTGCAATGAAGAAGTGGTTAGTTTGTTTTGTGTTTAGCTGCTACAGAAGGATTTCACTAACACTGAGGCAGTACAATGAACACTCATTTTTGGAGTTGGATGAGATGAAATGGAAGGGCTGGGTCGCAGAAAGTCCAAAGAAGGGCTTGATAACAGCACTTCAAAGGTGTAAGAGCTTTCTCCTCAGAAGGGGAAAGTTTTAAAATATACATCTGACCTTTAAGTATCTTTGAACAATATTATTAAGAATAATCTGTCATTTTTTACCTTTTATGCTTCAGACAGAGCTTTTTTGACAGAATACATTTTCAGTACAGTATACATTTTCAATCCAGTCTACAGTGTTTCAATACATTTTCCAGTACAGTCTACATTTTCAAAGTTCAGTGGCACATTAATATTTACAGAAAGTTTTAATCAAAGTTTGAATGCCAGAATCACTGTGGGATTAATTAATTAATATTTTTTAAGCACTTTGTAGAAGGAAAGTGCAAAAGGAAAAGATACTTTCTTATTTTTGATGCAAATTACATTTCCGTAGTGCAGCTTTTCAATTTAAATTAATGCCAAAAAGGTCCCAATACATTACTCAGTTTAGGCATGTTTTTGCAGTCAAACTGTTGAATGGAATGCTGAAACACAGCTAAATGCCATCCTGAATTAGGTCTATCCTATAAAAAGAGAGGAGCATGCAGAAATTCTCCTCCTGGACCAGTAAAGCCAATGACAACAGAACAAGAGATACTGGAATTTCATTATGAAACTTGCATAAATGCCTCATCTTGTCCCTTAGTACCCTGATACTGATTGCCGAATGGAACAGAATGCCTCTGTCTCCAGAGCTGAAGAAGTTTTCTGCATCAAATAAACTAACTTAGATGAAATGCAAAAAGGTAGCCAGAAAAAAAAAATACCAGGAAGGAACCATGGTTCCGTGTTTGTCTTGGTTAGTTTGGATGGGCTGATGAAAATTTCCTGTCAAAGCCCTGATGAGGGCAGTGAGGGACCAGCCTGCATTAGGGGATGGTAAATAGCCCTGAAACTGTGGATTAAAAGAATAGAAATGTTTACTCTTTATGTTGAAAGTTTTTGTCCTAAATATGTTTTCTTTGCCTTAAACGTCTGTTCACCAACTCTGTGAGAGCAGAGGACCAGCACCCACACCATACCTAGTGGGATCCACAGTAATGGACAGGAGGAAGCAAAAGTGCCTGGGATGATGAGAAGGGCACAGGATCCATCCCAGAGGGGTCAGAGCTGGAGGAGCAGGATTTGTACTGAGTGGTTTCAGAAAGCTTTAGAAAGAAGAGATTGCTGTTTCCATTTTAACTTGACTTGTGACAAGAGCTCTTCAGTCTAGTGAATGAAGCACTACAAACTCTGGTGACGGGAAACTGAAATTAGATAAATTGAGGCTATAAATAAAGTTCTGTATTCTAGAGGTAGGGTGGCCATCAGCCAGGCAGATCCCCAATACACCTGGTGCAGTCTTCATCACCAACATATTGGTCTGTTGGGAAGCCCTGAAATTATTGCAGAGCAGGTCTCTCTTCTACAGGGTGTCACACTAAAGAATCTGTCCTTTTATTAGCTAGAACTTCAATTTGTTTTTTTTTTTTTCAAGTGTTTTCCAACATTTTGGTGAGAGATTATTAGCAATGCCTCCTTCAGGTCTTCTCTTCGCTATTTCCTTCTGTTGCCAATCACAAACAGTCTGAGGAGTCACTTGGACAATAAACTCTGTGGCAGAGGTTTCTGAATATCCCTCAGAGGTTTTTAAGTCTTTCTTCATATAAATCTCAGTAATTTTTAAAATAAATTACAGTCCCAAATCCTTAGTCACCTTTGAATTTCTCAGCATTTATTTTTAAGTGCCATGCATTTCATAAGTGTTCAGTACTAAGAAGCACTTCTTCCTCTAGTATTGCTATCTGGCAAAAACTTGAACTACCAGAGAAACTTTCTGTTTATCTTTTGATTTCTTTTCCTTCTCTTTAATCACAACCTTTAAAGAACTCTTTCAGAACATATGTTACTGCAGTAATAAGGGAAGTGAAACACTGCTGTAATTTAACAGTGGCCAATAAGGAATGAGCTGTCTCAATGTTTTGTTAACACACCAGTATTGTTCTTAACTTTTAAAAAAATCAATCTATCTTCAATTATGCATACAAAATCATGTAAGCCTGCAGAACTAGACTAATGACTTGCCTACAAATGATCCCCAAAAGCATGTCTATCCTTGCCATCAGTCTCTGGGTGTCGTACATTAAGAACTGAATTCCTTCCAGCCATTGGCCCACCATTAGGTTTTCTTTCATGCTGGTAATCTCACTGAAATAGAAAATGTGAACTTTAGAAAGAGAGGGAGAAAGAAACACTAGTTCCTTTCTAACACAGTAAGTAAGCAGGACACTTGAGCATCAGTGCCTCATGAATTACAGTGCATTGAAATGACCACTAAAAACTGAGTTTGTCAGAAGACACTGCATAAAATTAATAAAGAATTTGGGCAGATACTCTTTTAAGTGGATGTTTGAGTAATTGAGTTTGAGATTTGTGGCGATATTTTGCTGGTATAAAAATCTTGTCAAAGCCTCATACCTAGTGGTCCTGATTTTTTTTTACCATCAAACCTAAATTTAAGCACTAAATCTTTCATTCTGCTTGCTGAAACAACAGTTGCATCTTATATGCAGTTTAAGATGCCAGAACTGGAGCCTGTTGCACACTGCACATGCTGAACCTCACTGTGGCCCATTCACATTCTTCAGTTCTGCAATGCAGAGGATGGGATATAACCCAGAAGAAACTGCCCTGCTACCCAGCCTGCCAGGGCTAAATTCCTTTGCAAAAGAAGTTACCTGTAGTTGTATAAAAACCCCAGAGCTGCAATCAAAAACATGAGTATGACAAAGCTTTCCCTATTTTAGGTCTTCAGGTNTTCCTATTTTGGTTTTGCATGGTTTGTTTTTTTTTTTTTTTTTTTTTTGTATTTTTTGAATGGTGCGTACAGAAGAATTAGAAGGGAAAGAATTCATTATGAATAATATTTCAACTTGTCAGACTAAGACAAAAAGATGTAATAAAGGATAATTCTATGTATAATATGTCAATTCTGCTGCAATTCTCTAAGCTGCAGCAAAAATGGCTGGCTTGGAAGTTGTCTTGTGGATTTTGAAAGTCAGAGGAGAGGCTCAACTTGGCAGAAAAATCTTTTGCATGGGAGGAAAAACACTGTATTGGTTTAGAGCTAAGCACAGCAGAAACATACACCCTTACTTCTGAGAAACCTTAGATTTACCTGTGGAAGGTACATTGTGAGAAAAATAAGAACAAGCAGAATGTGAATAGAATTCAGGCACTTGGTGGCCAAGGAGATGAACTTGGTGACCTGTATCTTCATCTCACTTTCTGACAGCTCTCATAGGATCAGACTGCAATGGTCTTCCAATAACATTTACAGGTTGCCAACAACAAACATTCCTCTAGTTTTGATGAAATAAGAAAAGCTTGGATGAAACTATCTGACCCATAACAGGCATCAGTACCCTTTTTCTGAGTCACATTGTACATCTTCAAATCTGGAGACAGCAAGAAGGATACCTGATACACACCTGAAAATGTGAAACAATTATTCATTGGGTAACAAACACAAAGATATCTGTGCTTCAAGGACCCTGGTGGCACTCACCTCTCCACAAGGCACCCCAGAGCCTTTGCTGGTAGGGCAGGAGGGGAAGGGTTGGCCTCTGCACCTCCTGGGTTCAGTCCTCAGTGGTGCTGCTTTGCCATCTCCCACTGACCCTGGTGACCAGGCATTCCAGTACAGTGATCCACCTGGCTGAGTCCCTTGGTGAAGGGAGGCTGAAGTGGGGCTTATAGAGGGAGAGGTTATATGTGGAGCATGGAACGGCAGTGAGATGGCAACAGAACCACTGCCCTCCGCCTCTCTCCCTGTCCTTTTCCCTAGGCAAGTCCACATGTAGTATTCCTTGCAGAGGCAACACTGTGAACTTTGCTATTAAATTATTAAAATCCATCTTTCCTGGTTATGACACAGCTGCAGCATTATTGTGAGCATTAAAATGTATATTTAAATGTAGCAGTCCTTGAAGTGTCTGCTTTCCCAAGCTGTGAAACCAGAAGCATACTGAACCTGACAAAAAGAGTAGAAGAGGTGTTAGAGTTGTCTTTAACCATACCAGTTCTGATCACAGGAGGCAAACCTTCTCCCCCTCACTACATCAGCTGCACCTCCATGCTCTTCAGACATTTTATGAGGAGGAGCAGCTCTCACTTGCTGTCACTTGGGACCTGACTTTATAAAACACTTACAGCCTCCTAAAAAGTGTTGCATTCCATTACCACAGCTTTTCCCAGAGTAGCTCCTGAAGACACCATAGTATGGTAGCAGGTACATCGAATGAAGCTTCCAGAAATTAATCTCAAATTAAAAAAGAGATTCTTCTTGCAGGCAGTGCTGCAGTTGAGAGGCAGAACTCCTCACCACAAGTCATGGATGGCAAAAGCTTCCATGGCTTTCCTGTAGAGACTGGAGCATTTCACAGAAGAGAAATACACCAGGAGCTGCTAATTTGTTAGAAATGCTTCCAATCTCAGGAAGTGCCTGAAGGGCAGATAGCAATGGGCTGGGAGAAACATCCGAAAAAACCCATATATATTTATCCTGATCCCACACAGTGCCCAAAGCTTTTTGGCTGCTACTGGAAAAGAGATTTTTTGACCCACTGTAGGCATTCTTATGCAAGATAAGCAAAAACGTGTACCTGATGAACGGTGAATCATATACTTATATATATGTTTCTTTCCCATTAAGTTTTTAACAATGGTGCAATAATTAGACTAAAAAGGAATCATTTATACAACATTTACAGAATAGATGGTGTAGAATATTAGGATATTTAAGTTTTTGATCTGCACACCTATTGTCAAGGCAATATGCAAATTGTAACATGTGCAATATACACATATTGCACATATTGCAATGGCTTATTCTACACCTTCTTATGCCAGGCCATCACTGCAGTCTCCGTTTGTGCTGTTATTAAACTCAGCTTCTTGTTTAATTGTGGATAAAGTTGATGCCCAATCTGATTCAGTTCATACAGCACAGATAAAATTTGTCAGGAGTCTCAGATCCGGGTCTGTCATTCATAAGCAGCTCTCATGTGGTTTTTTTCTGTCTGTACCTCCTGCAACCTTCATAGGCACAGGGCAGTAGCATTCTGATGCTCAGCTCTGCCACTCTGTCTCCTAAAATCTGACCTTGACAGAGAGAGAAAAGGAAGACTAAAAATTATACCAAAATATCCCAGCCACAAATACTAAGATAAACTGAGTCAAAAGACAAAAATGTGATAGAATACAATGCATATGGACTTGCCAGCAGAGCTCAAGTCTAAAAAAGGGTAGGGGCCAAAAGCTGACAAAAACCATTAAGACAGCAATTCTAAAACAGGTGCCTCTGCTCTGTATGCAGCATGTGATGGTATATAAAAATCCTGTGAACTATCCTCAGATGTCTATCAAAAAATGAATCTTTACATGTTGATAAAGGAATTGCTTAAAAATAGATTTAATTAAAGAAAATAATAAAATGTTTGGAAATTTATTTAATGAGACAGTTTCTGAAGTACAGCACAAAACAAAGATTATATAATGGGTGCCAAGATAATAAATTGTACTCAAATTCTTCTCACACTTCTGAGTCATTTAGCCTGCTGTCCTTTTGAGCTGTCACTTGAACAAAAGCAGATGAAATGAACTAATTTGATAGCTTATCTCATTTGTCTTTCTTTGGGAAGCATTCCTTTTCTCCATAAGTCTCTAACAGTAGGCTAAAAGGAGAGAGAAATGTAAGTGAAAATGCCAGTAAGAAAGACAGGTCTTTTCATTAGCTGAAAATTTGAGATATCTATTCTGGGCACAGTTGCTGTGTACACCACATATCTCTCATATTCAGCTCAGAATTTAAAGAAAAGTCATGGAAATTCTCTCTCTAACTGGGGAGTCTTTGAGAATCCAACCACACAACCACAACACAATGAGAACACAGCACAACTGCAACGTTGTTAAAGAATACCCAAACTGGCCTGGCTATCAGAAGCTTTAGCATGACTCCACCCTGAAGCACACCGACAAATTCCAGAGCAAGTTGTTCCATCTGAGGGTTCCTGCCCACAAATAATGCAATTATTTGCTCTCCTCTGACCACTGAGGCTGGAAATGTGTTGAGGCCACCAGCATTCTCCTGCTGAAGTCTCAGGGGAAGGCTCCCGGTGCTATGTAGCACAAATAGATAATAATAACAACTAACATGTCTAATGAGAGATCTCTTCGAAGGTGTAGGGAGGATGCCACGCTCACCCACCCCCGTGTGCCTGTCTGAACAGATGAGTGCCTCCTAGCCCACCTGTCAGGTTTTTTCTTACATTCTTAGAGAATCCATGATTGTATCTCATTTTTCAAACAATTATTTGCTGTTCTTTTCTGAGCAATCACCTGGATTAAGACAGACACTTAAAGGGAATTTAGTAAGGCTTGCTCCATTACCCAGCCTGGGTACACTCATGCTTCCAGCATTCTGAAAAGCTTTACGAGATTGAGGCATGTATGAAAATTGCATGAAGCCCTAAACTTCAACGGGATTTTTCAGAGGGGATGTCAATATGTCAAACTCTCCAACAGACAAGTGGACCTGGAGCTCAACAGAATAGATTTACTTTGGAATAAAACTGAAAACAGGCTTATGTGTGGGGAAATATCTAGCAGCTGGACTAAGGTGCTCTGAAATGTAGTCTGCCTTAAACCAATTACAATGAGATCAGTGGAGATTTTAAGAAGTCACAGGAATATATAGAGGATTATTTGACAACATTATCATCCACAGAAAGAGATAGGGAAAACCAAGTAACAATATTCTCAAACACTGTTGCCGTCACTCAGTGTTTTAACATGAAACAGGAAATTTAAATGTTTAGTTTTGGAAGTCACGCTATTCTGTAACACCTCCACTGCTTTATCTCTCCCTCTTTTTCTTTTTGGCATTTATGAATATTTCACATTTTCCGTATGGCTGGGGAGAAAAATCATTGGATTGTAATTCTCAAAGACTTAAAAACCACAAGGCAAATAGATCTTACAACATTTTTTCATTAATCTCTTCAATTTAAATTGAAGCTGGTTGATTTTTTTGAGCCAGGATCATGATTTTTGAATGCTTACAATACTTTTTATGGATCTGACATTTTTTTTTGTAATTCTGACAGGAACCATAGATCATTGGAGTACAGCAGAAATGTACTAAACCACTCAAATCTCTTTGCACACAAACGATTAAAACATTAACAAACAAAAATGAAAATTAATCAAAGCAGAGAACAAGGGAAGAGCCAATATGAACACAGATAATGTATGTGTTAATATTAGGGATTCCCCTATTTTATTTTTATGAAGAGCAATGCAAAAGCATGAGCGAATAACATTACTTGAATAGCAATAAGTAGAAACATTATATAATAGGTAGGAGAGACACCTAATACAAAGGAACTTAACAGACACCAAGGTAGCAAAAAATTTTTATAGAAAAGTTAATCTGATGAAACACTAAGTAATCTAAAAAGGAAAAACAATCTTTTAGTGTGGGATTAATATTGCCTAATTTAAACCATTTGAAATGTTAACTGTTTAAGCATCTCATTTCATTATAATTGTCTAGTTTCTTGTGTAGTCAGTGGAAAGAAATATGTTACAGCCAAATTTAATTCATCTCACCTATCTTGAACAATGCTTTAGGGTGGCTACTTTGAGAAGATCTGGTCTCTCTTTTCTTTTTCTTTGTAAGGGAATTTGGAACCACTACCTTATACTAGACATACTGGACAATTAAGAGTAGTTGAGATGAATTTCACTCTTACATGGGGGAAAATTGTAGGGGAAAAAAAGCCACTACAGATTTAAGAATGATGAAAAGAATAAAAACAAGTCAAAGACATAAAATTACATAAAATATTTTCTTACAGATTTTTAATGGTATTTGAAGACTTTTAGACTGTGTTTTAATGCCCTAGTAATGCAGACAGACTTCTTCTCTGAAGAATTTTTAAAATGTCTGCTTTTTGCTCTTGCATGTGGGGAATCTAGGCATATTTCATGAAAAAATAAAAACCTATTTCATGAAAATTTGGAAGCCCGAGTCAGGTGTTTAAGTTTGAAGAATGAATTTGATTGAACAGCTTTGAAACAAATTGTGATGGAAAATAATTACAAAAGACACAGGGATAA
The DNA here is from genome assembly GCA_013397915.1 of Daphoenositta chrysoptera. Lineage (NCBI taxonomy): Eukaryota > Metazoa > Chordata > Aves > Passeriformes > Daphoenositta > Daphoenositta chrysoptera. Next base: position 74,873 of record VZRO01001515.1, on the reverse strand, counting down.
ATAAACGAAGGCAATATGTTTTTGTCAAAGTTAAGTTCTGTCAAAAAATTATGAATTTTCTTTAAAAATTCAAATTACTTTTAAAAATTAAATGTAGTAGAAATTTAACATTAAGAAAATCATAGTGAGACTGAAGAACAAAAGAGCTAATTGTAATGTGGGTAAGGTATTGGTGTAACTACTTTAAGGTAGGTAGAGAACTGCACAAAGACAAAATTAAAATGGTGTTCTCCAGAGGGTAAGTCACTAGAGAAAGGTAACAGTGAGGATCGTCAAAAATTGCTCATAAGAATAATCTACTACTGTTTTCATCAATTTTCTTATCTCAAAAACAAGTATGTGATGATAGAACTCTCTGATATTGTGACTTTGCCAGTAGACAGGCAGGTTGGGAAGAACAGCATGATGTTGGGGACTGCAGTGGGATTAAATTTAATGGTGTGCAAAATGAAAGACCATGCGGTTAAGACGACTTTCTGCAGTAATAAGGAATTCATCACCTGAGACTGAATGAGGGAGAGAAAAGGTGTTATGTGAGCACAGGTATCTTCTGAGATACCATGGCAAAATGGGCATGAAAAAGTAAAAGTATTCCTAAGATGTGTTGGGACAGGTATTTCCAGCAGAGGCTACTTGCCTGTTTTACCTGCACGGCAGACTGAAGTTCAGTGCAGGTAAAAAAGTACTGATGGCTTTTGTGAGACTTCCTCTGCTGTTCTGCAAAGCTGTGTTCACCCCTGTGTGCACCCCTTGGCAGTGCCGAAAGAAAATGTGACATATAATAAGGGATAAACACATTACATGAACAGATATTTAAACCAAAGCCCAGTATTACAGAGGAAGGAAGGAAGCCAAAAAACAAGCCTTAAAAACAACCCTTAATAAACTCCAGAATGGATATATACTGAGCAGGAATGCATTTAGGCTCAAAATAATAATAAAAAATTTTCTTATCATCATTTCATGCAATTAATGAGACTTTCGATAGAAGGCATCTAAGTAGTTTCAAGATAGAGCTCAGTTGTCTTCTGGAAAAAATGATACTGTGATGATACAGTTCAAGCAGGAGACAGGACTCACTGATTTAGGAGCTTCCTTCCAGTTGTCTGTCACAAACACGTGCATTACTGACAGAAAACGGTGCAGAACAACCAGTTCGGGAGTAACAGGCTCTTTCCTAGAACATTTTATTGCAAGATTCTTCTATGAAGAAGACTGTCTTTATTTACATTTGTGGAGAAATAAAATGAGGCATATGAAGGTAAAATATCTTTCGTTAGTTACCCACCTGGTTTGTAGAAGATAGAATAAAGTTCTTTAATTCCTGTATAACTTCCTGCTTCTGGAAATGAGTATGAAAGGATGTTTTTTTTCTGCTAAAAATAGCTATTTGTAAGCAACAAGCTTATGATTAGAAACAAATACATACCATGGCAATTTTCCTTTTGGAGAGGGTTATAAAAGAGTAGGGCTTTTTCCTAGGAAATTTTGCGTTTTTGCATTTGGGTATGCCTCCAGGTGTGAAACAGAGCGTTCTTTGGAGAGCAATAAATTAAAAGAGCTCTGCGTTCCTCAATTCCCACGGGAAGGTGTATTCTTGTAGCTAACTTGTTTTCAGACTCGGGTTGTGTTTAGTGTGGTCCTGCCCAGGCACAATCCGAGGAATGTTGTGTCTTGCTCCAAGCTGACTCAGGTCTGGTACAGGAGTGTCTGCCCTGGAGACCCCCAGATGTCCAGGTCTGGAGACAGCATGGATGGATATGCGTAAACACAGCCTTAAGATCATCCCAGGCCATGGGGACACTTTGTCAACCTGACTTTGACTTTTTTAGCAGGATGAATTTGGATTATTCAAACAATCTGTTCTAATACCAATTTTTCTAAAGTTTGCTTTAGCATGCTAGACTAACAGTGAAGAAAGGAAACACCAGTCACAAGAGGAACAGAAGTTATTTACTCTGAATATGTTGGGTAGATGTGCTGTCTATTCAGATTAGCTGGATTGTAATTGCCTTTAATTCCATTTCATCTCTGTTTTCAAGGCTGTGTTCATTCCAATAGACTATTTATTCATTTTCAGTGACAGACTTATATAAAAGTATTTCTGTTTACCCAAACAAATGGAACTTTGTAATAAATTACTTTGTTATATTTTTAGCAGGAAGATGCCAGAAAATTATTCAGTAGAGTATGTATGTATTAGATACTACTTGTTGGCTCTCACACTTGATAGATTTACAGATTTAAAAAATAATGCATTTTACTGAATATAAACAAAATGTTTACAAATACAACAAAGTATTGATCTGCAGCCTGAGGTTTTTAAATTATGTTTACAGCTCTGGGACATGAAATATATAGTATGTATACTATTGACACAGGATGGTTGGATTAGATCATAAAAATCCTGTATTTTTCACTGCATTAATTGATATGAATAAACCAAGCAAACTACTAATAAAGTAATCTCAATAATGTTACTTTACCCTTCAACAGTCTTATCTGGACAGTTGCTGGATTTTCAGTTGCATTAATTATCCAGTTCTTTGGCTTTGTAACAATGTTTACAAGGCACTTTATGCCATGGCACTCACACCAGGAATTTACTCATCCTGGGTTAGGGTTATGAAAAGTCCAGGCAAGTGGCAGACTGTGGGACTCAAAATGGCTCACTGAAAGGAAATGGCCTGAGTCATTCTCTCTCTTTCACTTCACACACCCACACTCTCTCTTTTCATATGACCTTTTCCAGTGCCTGTGGTCCTCTGGCTTCAGAGCATACAAAGTAGTGTCAGGCAGTTATCACTGAGAAATCTCTTCTAGGAAGTTATTAGTACATTGCATATCCCAGTCCTGACTGGAAAGAACTGAGTCTGTTGTAAAACACCATGGAATACCAGTTTAAAAGAACTATTCCTTCCCTGAAAAGCTGAATAATATCTTTAATCCACTGTTCTCCTTTACAGTCCCCATAGTCTTATATGTATTGCACTTTTGTGACATTCTATCCAGATTTTGTGCCCAGTTTTCTGTTTGTTTTCTTTTAATATTAGCTTAAATGTTTGATTGCATCTAAATTGCATCACATCTATCATTAATACACAGCACAAAGTCAGTAATTTTGTTTTCAAAATTTGATCAGAAATAGCAAATTGCATAGGGGGTAATTTGTGGGAGAAACTGTCAGCCAAGATTAAAACAGATTTGAATGCAGAATAGAGACACACAATCAATTATGTTCTTAAGGAATACACAAATACCTTGGATTTTTATATGCAGATGCTGTCACAACTCTGAGCCCTTCTTATAAATATACAATGGTAATTGTGACTGTGAACATCTTGCATTTCGCTCGTATTCCCAGATGCAAAATCTCAGTACTCGGGAAAACTGTTATGAATTTATAACTCTGCCTAAAAAACTTCAAGTCAGTGAACAAATAAATGGAGCTCCTGTAAAGAATCCGTAATTTTGCCAAAGGATTCTTCTTGGAAAGTAGATTTTTATCTGTTTTCACCAGGTACCTTCAAGCAGAGAATGAGCCTTCTTATTTTTTTGACAGTAAAAATTTGTAGCCTTTCACTTGGCGTCACAGACCCACCAAAACTCACAAATAATCTCCATGGAGCTATTTATTCTTTGTTGATGTACCCAGCAGTGATTTTCACTCCATCCCGCAGTCAGTCCCTGAGCAGTAGTATTCCTGTATGTGTCCCAGGACCTAGGAGGACCCTAATAGAAAGGGGCATCCCAAAAATAAACACCATCGTTTATACCACTAGCTAGATTACTATTTCATATTTATATAAACAGATATAAGGCCAAACCTACCCAAAACCAGCAAGAGAGAGAACAGAATCTTTTCACTCCTAAGTGCTCTGTTTACTCATCAATGTATTGGGAAGATTATGACTGGCATATTGGATATCTGTGTCTGTCATATTTTGGCTAGATTGTTTGAAATTCAGAATTACAACTGAACAGTCTTCCTCTGTGTGTTTGAGACAGCTCACGGACTCCTTTTACATGAGGATAAAGGGTGTTTTAGGCTGCTTACTTGCCTGTATGATCCTGGGCTTTGTCAAACAGTCTCAGAAAAGACAGTTCTTCTGTAAGCAGTGAAGAAAATGTGTTTTCCCCATCAGTCTGCTTTTCACTGACGACAATAAAGCCCTCTCTGTGCAGGATCATATGGAAGTGCCTGTTTCTCATCCTCACCTCCCTCAGAGGCACCCTCAATTCTTCAAGAAGGTTGTGTTGAAGTCTGGCCCGCAGGTCCGGCTGCCCTGGGCACCAGGATGTGCTCTGCATCTGCTGCTGTGCCAAGTAATTCCCATATCATCAGGGGCTGGTACAGGTTTGTGCTCTTCCTTCTCTGCTGAAAAAAAAACAAACATAAGTGGCTCATACCTCCATAAAACTGGCATAATGGAGTAGCTAAGCAGGTTAGTCAATTCCCAGAGATCTTGTGTAACTAAACAACTCTTTACTAATAATTATTCCAGGAAAAGTAACTTCATCGCACAGTAACAACAGCAAATAAAGATACCTGAAAGCAATGGTGCCAAGGGCAGTTTAGTCCTGAAGATGAAATGAGCAGTATGGTCTTTACCAGGAATCATTTCCAGGGGACTGTGAGCAGCACTGAGACCCAGGCATGAGAGAATCAGAAGCAAAACCACCCTTGGTATGGATTCACCAGCCCATGAAAGTGTGGCAGTGAATAAAGGTCGCATCTCCACGACAGCGACTCAGGTATGTGAAATCAAATATTCAAGTTTGATGTTTTGGTCATAGAAATGGTCAGTATAAGTGAACATGCTCTGAAACATTTGAGGAGAGCCAAGGAAAGAGGTAACAACACTTCTGTCTGGAGTGGTTGTGCCTGTTCTGGGACAGAAATCACCACACAGCACCTCTGGGCAGAGACTGGGGCAAAATGCTGAGAGAACTCCAGGACAAGACTGTGACACAGACACCAGCAAAGGGCTGCAACAGGGGGTAAGGGTCAGGTCAGGCACGTTCTGCCAGAGCCACTGCTGGAATATTGTGTTTGTAGCCTATAAAATCACTATTCCCTCTCACTATTCACCTCACAAAACGAGGTAAAAAAGAGCAGTAGAGGCCATCTATCGATTTTCCGGTCTCTGAAAATTGCCTCTGTTAGAGCAATTCTAGGGCTTTGCCTAGATGTCTAAAGACAATCTAGCTGAAATTAAGAGTTGAAATAGTTTTCAGCAACAGGATAAATAGAAAGTATGAATACAAAATCTCATTTGTGTGCACAAAGAGGAATGTTACATATTTTGCACTCTAGAACTTGTATATTTTAGGACTTACTTTTTAAAAAATATTTTCAAAGTATTATTTTTTTCTCAAGTAAGTTATATTTCATTCATATATTCACCTAAACTTAATTGATGGGAAAATGTAAACTTTTCATTGAAATAATGGGAAACTTTTAATAAGGAAACATAATTTCTTTTGTTTTCATCAGATTTGAACTTAAACTTGTTATACTTTGATTAATATAACAATAAAAATTTTTGTTATTTGTTCAAATTTAACATAAAACTGAGTGTGGCAAGGATGGTTGGATTGTTTTACTTTTTTGAGACCATCCTGCTGTCAAGTATTATTTTCCTGAAAGCCAGTTTGTTTAATTCTGCCATTCTTTCTATCACATCTAGGTACCTTTCAATGTATTCTCCTAAGCAACTTTGTCAAACAGTGTTTCCCACAACTTTCAACTTGACTGTATGCATTTAGACTTTGGTTTCTCAACAGCCTTCTGAAATTTGTCTTGTTCTTCTGCAGTCTCTGGTTTCTTCTACACAGATATTTTGAAATTATTTTTCCCAATGAAACCCGTCAACACTTAATTCTATTTTTTTAAATTTTTCCTACTCAGTTCTTTCTCTTTGTTTCAAGCAGGTAAGAGCAGGATGAGCAGAATACTTTTGGATTGGTTTGCTTACAATTTGCCATCTCAGAGCTTTAGCAGAATTAATTCACATACGTCTTCTGTGAGCAAATTAACATCCCCTTAGCTATGCTCTCTCACTTGCACTGTAACTGGAACTGTTTCATACTGAATACATGATTCAATATTAACTGGTCCAGGAGCTGGCCATAGTCTCAGTTCTCAGGGCATAACTTTTGACAGAGCAATTGCTGTTAGACCCCACATTCACAGCGATTGTGTCGCTGTGGTTTTGGGTACCCTCACTGCAAGGGGGGTTGGGCTGGGTAATCTTTATAGGTCCCTTCCAACCCAAGGTGTTCTATGACTCAATGATAATGTTGATTCATCTGAAATATCTACTATTCTGAGCAGAAGAGTCACATAAACCACACTCTGTTGTCAGTTTCTGCTGCTCAGGATCTCAACAGTGAAGCTGCCTCTAGTATTCCAAAGGGCAGGCCGATGATTCTGACTTTGGTTCTGGGTTTTTTTTTAGAATATAGCTTTAGGTATTCTCACCACCAAAAATGCTTTTGAATGTGCTCATCAAGGAAAGGAACACAAGGCCCCAGATAGTCCTTAGGACAATATTTGAGAGCATAATGTGTCTCTCCTACACTGCCTGCTCTCAGTATCAGATCTCAGTAACAGAAACAGGAGATCTCAGCATCCCAATAACAGAAACAAGAGTGCATGCAAAGGCAGATGGTGCCTATTTAAAACACTTAGCTACTACTCCTGATGCAGTCATTCCAACATGTGCTCAGATATGGAACCATTATAACACTACCAACACATCCAGATGTATTTTATTGTGGCCTTAAAGGTGCTTTTCGTCACATCCCTGAACAACTATAATGCTTTGAGAGCTCCAAAGCCCAGCAAATAATGAGATTATTCAAGATTTTTTAAATTCTCTGCCTTCCCAGACACGCCAGGCTGGGTATATGCCCATGTGTGAGAGGCTACAAATGTCCAAGCATCCGTGAGGGTGATGGGTCTGAGGTGAGTGGCACAGACACTGCCTGATGCTCTCTGCAGTGAGACAATCTGCACAACAGCACAAGTACTGAGCTGTGGCGCCTCAAACACTGCCTCACCTGCCCAGTTCCTGTTCCTGTGCAGAGAAATGAAAAATGGGTAGACATTTCTTCAAGAACAGAAGTCAAGAACACCCTTATGAACCTCACTGGATACCTCAGCAGCCATGGAAGACAAGCAGTGAAGGTTATCTAGATGTGAGGCATTTCACCAAAAGCAGTGGGGTTCCAGTCAGTGCAGTGATCTGGGCCAGCAGCACACACTGCAGACTCAGCACCTTGCTTAGACAATACTGCCCTGGATCTTGTTCGTGCTACCAGTTTTTCAAAGCAGGCAATGAATGAAATTGTTCAACAGGGTTTAAAGAGGAACAAAAGAAGTCCTAACTAAGATGTGAGACACATTTTCACAGGACAATATGAACATTGCAAACTCAGTTGGAAAATGTCATAATCCAGAATTATTAAAAACAAAAATAGCACCTCTACTTTAGGAAGTCCCAAAACTTCAGATTGCTCAAATCTGGATGTCAGCACTAGTTCTACTTTTGCTATCCCTGTGCTGATAGCTGTTGTTGGAGCAGCAGACTTGCTGAGATGTATCTTTGGCTTGAGCCAATACAAATATCTTACGTATTTAAATAGTCTTCTTTCTTTTCTTCCTAGAATAGGCATGATAGGAGATGCAGAGTGCTATTCAAAGAATAAAGTTTAAAAATAAAATCTGTTTTTCAAGACATTAGCATTCAAGAAAAGGGACAGATGGAAAGAGGCAGATGGAAACAAAAAGGAATCAGTGGCACAACATCAGTCAACATGAGTATCATTAAGATTATTGCTGCAGCAGTTTTACCACTATAAGTTTGTTCCTGACATTAGGGCAAGAAATGTTTTAAGAAGAGGCTTAGAGACGGATAATGAGGCATTTTTACTAGTGTTTACAAAAAAGTCCTCCAGAGTGTGAAGATGAAAATGCTCATTTGCTCTAAATTAGGAGTTAGGGATTTCACTCTATATTTTCATATTTTAAATTCCTGACCAAAATTCCAATTACTTTCCATTACCAGTGTTCTGTTACTCAAAATTATAAAAACTGAAAGTAAATGCCTTTTCCTCTGTATCACAACTGTGTATATTTAGAGGTCTGAAGGCTTTTCAAAGCCTTGCATGCTTTGGTGCATATTCTGTGGCATGTGGGCTCCAAAATAATGTGGTGTGACAGCTGCCAGCCCGGGAACCAGAGACAAAGCTGTGTCTCTAATAAAGAGTGTGATTTAATGCACTATTAAAATATGCTTAAGAGAGTTGAAAACTAAAAGATCCAATGCAACACAAGAGGAAACAGGTGATATAACAGTCAAAACCACATGAGGTGAGGAAGAAGAGTTGATGTGGCAAAGCCTTCACTGGACTAAGGGATTGCTCCTGTCCTTGCCCGCTTTCTTTTCCAGAGTGGCTTGTGAGGAGATTTACATCTCCCCTCCAGGGAACCTTCTGTGTGTCACATGCAGATTAGATTACTCCTCACTCAGCAGCCTCACCTAGGCAGTGACCCACCACCCTTAAACAAAGCCCTGTTTTCACTCTTGCTAAGTCTCCCTGCTGGAGAGTAGCGGAGAAAGTGAGCAGTAGAGAACTACTTGGAATGTCTCGTTGGAGACAGTGGCCTGTGTACAGAGTACATGGACAAGCAGGACTCCTCGGTCACCTTGCTGGACTCAGGAAAGCTGAAAGAGGTGGGAGGGAAGCAATTCAGAAATACCCTCACCTTCAGCAGTCGAGGATCCCACTCCCACAGCCGCAGAGGAAACACAGCCGGGCACTGCCGTACTTGCCATCTGCACTCCCCACACGCAGCTTCCAAACCTCTGCTGCTTCCTCCCCAAGTCCACCGTAGGCTTAACTCTGTGTACAAAGTGTACTTCTGTTTCTGGTTCATCTTCCAAATGTCCTCATTAGCGGGATAAGGATCGTCTCATTCTAACTTGCTCTTTACAAAATAGAATCGCTACTTCAGCTGGGTGTTATTCACACTGAAATCAAGTTTATGTCTTTCTAAAGGGAAAAATGCATCAGTTCTAGCCACCTACTGAGCTACCATATTTCATGCCTAGAGGATTCATCAAGCACCTGTGGATTTTTTCAGAAAGGGAATGAAACCTATGTGTATTTGCATCAGTTTTGAGGGAAAAAATCCTAACCCTGAACAGCTGAAAATCTGAGTGCCAAGAAACAAAAAAAAGCCTCAAACCATGAGAGAGTTTTAAAAATCCATGTTTTTTTAAGGTTCTGGTTTTAGACTCCTAAAGAAATTTTAGACACAAATTCCAAACATTTCTCCTCACTCAACAGGCAAGAAATCCTAACCCATTTCACCTCCTTAGTAAATTCACACCTTCTTTCACTTTTGTTTGCGTTATTTAACAGTATTAGTGTGAACTTCCAGGAAGCAGGTGTACACTTACTTCACTTAGCAAGAAGAAAGAAACAGAATAAAACCCATCTTGCTTTACTTCATTCCTTCAGTTTTACAGCCAGGATATTATGCAGCTTATTCGTCTCTGAGCTGTAGTGAAATTCAGAGCTAAAACCCACCAGTTATACCCGGAGGGACTTTTGGGAGCTGCTCTGTCCCACTAAGCAGGATGCTTTAGCAGAGCTTGCCTTCACACCTGAAAGCTGTCCAAGCCTCTACGCTTCAGTTCCTCATGCTTCTGAGGCTGTCACTCACTGCTGGCAACAGATTCAACAGGGAGCCACATGTGGCACATTACATGGATAAAGCCACTTTTATTTCTCCTCGGTCACATGGACCTTTCTCACGTGTTTTGTAGAGTCTGTTTTCTTTTTGTGTCTCATGATGAACAGCAGCAGCGATTGTGATCTCTGATACCTTAATGATAACAGGAATCACACATCTTTCCAGCACAGAGTTTTTAAATCTGAATTTATATTGACTGCCTGTTACAGATCGGGAAGGTTTGTATGCATGTAAAAACACATTATGAGTAATATTTGAAAGTATCTAATTCATTTTTACTTTAGTGTTTCCCACAAGTTAAGCATTAGATAAACTCTACCTTGTTACTTGGTAAGTCATCAGTAAACTAATACCTATCCAGTAGTGGATAGGGTTTATCAGCGATCATTTCCCCCAGTTTATTGTTTTGAATGTCAGAAAGGAGTAGTTTGATTTTGGAGCATTTCCATACAGGCGTTCCAAACATTTTACATATTAATTAGGATGGGTAATTCCTGAGAAAGATGGAGTCACTCCTTTTTTTAAATTACTTCAAGTAATTAATGTCCACTGGACAATCCACTGCACTTCTAGGTAGTGGCTCCAGTTATAAGTAATCCTCTGTTAAAGATGGATATCTCATGTCTACTCTAAATACATTTGCTACAGCACCTAGCTGTTTAATTTCATTATGTTTATATGGCCAAGACTGGAACCCTCACAACCCTTTGTCCCCTTTTGCCCACTGAGGTATTTAGAGCTAGGGCTTAGTCACTGTTTATTTTCCCTGCTTGATAACCAAGGTTCTTCATTTGCGTTCAAGGTCAAAAAGTGGAGGCAGCAGAAAGGGCTCTAAGCTGCAGGGGAGTCACTGTCCCCTCAGGCCCTGGAAGGGAACAGGTCCATCAAATGTTGCCTAATGGCCATGCAGGTCTGCTCATTTCACAGGGAACATCGCTGCTGCAGAGCTGCCCTCAGTTCTGAAGAGGATGGGATGGATCACAAAGCCATTAATCCTTGGGATTCTAAAGGTAGAGCGGCGCTATGACGTTTTCACATATTGTGACAGCAAATGATGAGGATAAGAAATTATTCTATAGTGGTATGGTAGTACCAGTGTTAAGGAAAAAAGTTAACTGACAGTGGTACTAACTTTTCCCTGATGTGCAAAGGACCAGCATCTTAAAGCTGAGATCATCACATTCAACCTTGAAATTAGCTGTAATTTTCTAGCAATAAATTTCCAATTGTAGAGATTAAATCGTGAAGGGATACATTTTCCATTGCATTTGAGTCTTTAAAATGAGATGAGGTGTCTTGAACAGAACACAGAATTCTTTAATTTGGCTTCTGGGAAAAAAAATACATACACAGATTACATAGAGAGGAAACCAGATAAGGTATTTAGAACAACAAATTCTGGTCTTAGAATTGAGAAATACAAATAAATAAGTCCATTGTATTTATAATTTTTAAGAAGAGGCAAGAGCACGGGAAAGACTGTGGTACTGTAAGCAATATCCAAGAGATGGTCCAGCGGTGTGGAGGAAGCAGTGCTATTAAGCTACCATTAATTTATTCTTAATTCAGATTTCAGTGATGTTGGAAATACCTGTATAATAAAAATTTGTTTTGACTTTAGTGCTTGTGATTTAGAACAACAAATAACTACTTTAATAGACTGAACTACTTTTTATAGACAAATACTGTAATTACTATTTACAATTCATTTTCCTTGTTATAACCTTAGATGATATACTTAAATTCTTTTAATTGCTCGGTTACAAATTCATACACATTATTCTGTTAAATTTTACATTAAAAGATAATGACTGTTTAAGGAAGAGAACTGTATTCTTGATGCCTGTCATATACCTGATGTTACTGGTACATATTCTCAATTTTCTAAGGTTTTTTTTCTGGATTGATTTCTTTATCTCAATTACATCTTATGGCAGACACACAGTAAGAGTAGGCTGTGAAAATTTCTGTACCTGATCTAGTGGTTTTCCTATCAAATAAATTATATAGAGAATGAAGAGTGTAGTAGTGTAGTCCTCTGTATTCAGAACTGATATATGAAAGCAGTGCAGTCAAATTTTAATTGCTATTTATGAAGAAAACAGAACTGCTGCCCTGTTTCAGGAGTTTAATTCCAGGGCCTAATTAGTAGTCGGTTTGTTTGTCCAAATGCCACTGAAGTGCAATTTCTCTTTTACAAATCCATTTTCCTCCTCAACTAATGTCAGAGACATGGAGGTCTCCAGTCCTTCTTGCTTCTCAGTGACCCCTAAATAGCAATGTTCTGTGTAAGAAAAAAAATTTTGTGTCTCAGTTCCCTAAATTTCATGTAAAACTGACTGAAAGCTTTTTTTTTTTCTCTTTTTTTCCCTTCTTTGCTCAAAAGTGTACTGTGGTAATAGGCTGTGCCTGTTCTACAAGTTAAAGTTTCATGCCACTTGAAGTTTCTTTTGCCCCTTGAAAACCAGACATCCAGTCTTTGGCAGAATCATCTGTCTGCAAAGTACAAGATTTACAGCAAGTCCTCAATTTTCAAAATACTATGTAGCCTTTTAGCCATATCATATCCATTAAAATCAATTCCTGAACCAAAACCATGCTTTTATTGTCAGGAAACCTATCTCATTGAGTGATTATTCTGGATACACCAACCTGCTACTCTAATTCTGCTATTTGATGTATCAGAATCACCTGTAAATGATAATGTACTCACTGAATATGTTATTTTCCTGTCTCCTTTCTGTCAACGTGAAATGTTTCTTACTTAATTTCATCTATGCCTTTTAAGACTGCTGGTAATATCTGATATTATTTTATTTATTATGCATTATAAATAAATTAAAAACATATGTTGGTAAAAATCACACACAGAGACTCAGATATATGTATGTAAAAATGTGACCTGACTTAAAAACCGAAAGTCTAGCTCTCCTGTCCTGTGACTGCTTAAGGGCTTTGAATGTTCTGTGCAACAGGAGATGTTTGGAGAAACCTTGGTGTTTAGTGCCTGCTGTGCCAGCTCTGAAATTTAACAGGATGAAATGCCAGATCCTGCACGTAGGACAGAGTAACACTGGGTACAAGTGCAGACTGGGAGAGGAGTGGCTGGGGAGCAGCCCTTCAGAGAGGGGCCTGGGGGTGCTCAGTTTGGGTCAGCAGTGGGTCCTGGCAGCCAGGAGGGCAAAGCCCATCCCGGGGCAG
>VZRO01001515.1:0-61890 GCA_013397915.1 Daphoenositta chrysoptera | reverse complement strand
TGGGAGAGGAGGTGCTTAGCTCTTCTTCGTGTTATCCAGTGGCAGGGTGTGTGGGAATGGTTCAAAGCTGCAGCAGGGGGGGTTCAGGCTGGATGATTGGACTTTTTTTTTTTCCAAGAGGATGGTCAAATACCAGAAAAGGCTTCCTGGAGGTTGATACCCTAAACCCATCAGTGTTTAAGAGGCATTTGGGCAATGCCCTCAATGCCTTAATGCCTCATCTTTTGGTCATCCCTGAAGTGAAGCAGTTGGATTAGATGATTGTTATAGGTCCCTTCAAACTGAAATCTCTCACCTCGCCTCACCCTCCCCCCCCCTCCACCTCGCTCTCCCCCTCCTTTTGAAAATTTCAGCAGAAATTTGTGTTAATCAACTACTTCACACTTTAAAAAGTAATTGTGAAGCATAAAAAATATTGCAATTGCTACAGAAATTACACCATATTAATAAATGGCAAATGGTTTTCCTTGTTCTCCTTACAGTGCCGAATAATTGGTCTTGCATTTTCCAGGTTTTTCTTGCAGCTATGATGACAAGGAATTTGCTTCCCTGAAGTTGTCATGTAACCAGAGTGTGAGCTCTGCATCCTGCCCTGTCCCCGTGGCTTATTGTCTCTCTGTGACTCTCCTGTGGGACACTTTGCCACACCCCCTTGAGGTAAACCTGCCACAGAAGGAGACACAGCCATAAAGGGTGTGCCAGAAGCATCACTGCTGTTCGGGCAGACATCTCAGCAGCAATAGCTGCAAGGGACTGACTTACTGCAACGAGAAAGACAACCCTCTATCCTGGACTTGTATTATCAAGGTCAGCCTTTTGTTACTGCTCAGAAAATTCAAGCACCTTGATGCCATCACTCCTACATTCCAAACCATGACACCATATAACAGAAATCCTATGATATGAGACCTGCTGCCTTAGGGCATATTAGCGATATGTCCTCCTCCCCTGCCCCGAGATGCTTTGTGCATGGTCTGCCACAATTTCCCCACATCTCTTCATCTGTGTTTCTTATTGTTCTTTCAGGGGCAGCACAGAGGAGATTGTAAATCGTTTAATCTTCATCCCTCTCCTCCTCTTCCTCCTCTCCATACATCTCCCTTTATATACCCTGGTGTGCAGGTGAAGGTAAGATGGGAATTTACAGACTGGCTCTAAGAATGCCACCCTTCACCTGCATCTTCCCTGATATTCAGTGGCCAAAGCATGAAACTAAGAGAGCATTGAAAATGAAAATGCTGAAAGGAAGAGATTTGCTTATGGTGTTTTGCCAGGCATAGGCTCAAAGAAAAATGATTGTACACTTCTGAAAGAACAATCACTAAAATCAACAGAGAGAATCTGGCTGACTTCAGTAAGCCCTCAGTAATGCCCTTTCTGCTTAAGGATCTGTTATAAAAATAAGATCTCCACAAATGCATACAAATAAGGCACTTGCATTGTATTGATTTAAAGCTGTCTCAGAAATATTTCCTTTTGATTCTCAGTCCTGATTATAATTATGCTATACATTCACACTGCGTTTATTTCTGGTGTAGCAGCATTGCCATGACAACCCCAAATTATGTCAATATATATGCATGTTTGAGCTAATTCCTTATTAACGAATAAAAAAGAGAAAAAATGAATCAATAACAGGGCTAGAGAGCACTGTCGGTGTCATACACACAACAGGGCATTTGTACAAACCTCAGAGCATTTTTCCCCAAAGTTGCAATAAAGGACAAAAAAATTTAATTCTTTTTCTTTATTTTTTATTTAGCCTTTCTTGTTTGATTTAGCTATAGTCCTAGAAGGAAGCTTGGCTGATGTCAGCTGTATTACAGCAGGTCTGGATTTCGCTCATGGGGAACATAATTTTTCCTTTGCACTGAGGAATCAAATTTGTTCAGTTTGCCTCCTGCAGCCAGACTTGACCAAATGCCCTTGCTGCAGTGCCCTTGGTCAGGAGCAGGTACAGAAAGAAAGGGTCTGAACTCAGCATTTATGGCTGTGCAGAGATCCAGGGGCTGTCACAAGCAGATGAGGAGTCCTTTTCACCATTTTGTTCGTATGTCCCTCCCCACCACCACCAAGGAGCTGCTTCTGTCCCCAGAGACGTCCACAGCTCTCCACTGTAAACACCAAGACTGACAGACGTTCCCTACCTCTTTGTGCTGATTAGGTGAGATGTTATTGACCATCAATGCTCTTAAGAGCATTCTGGAAATGAAATAGTATCACCATTGAACTCCTTGAAGGACCAGCCATGAGAAGGGCTTTTGAGAAAAACTGGATGAATCAGTAGTTTTAATCTTGGTGTAGGGTTCTAGGGGCTATGTAGCAGTCTTGCAGACCTTTCTGACTCTTCACAGAACAGAGGAAAATATATAGATTTCATTATTGTTATTAATAATGATAATAAATAATAGTAATTAATAATAATAATGATGCAGTCAAAATATTAAAAAGGTTGCTTCTATTACTCTGTGAAAATTAAAACATTGACCTTTTCCTCAGTCTGATTTTTTAATATCCAGCTTTATTTGCCTCAATAAAGTGACTAAACAGCAAGTAGGGGATGGTAACTGTACATTAAAGTGGGAGGAAAAATCAAATGTCAGATAAGAATTGCCTGAACAAAGGAATGTAAGACCATCTTTTAAGTCATGGAAAGAGCCAAAGTAAGGTTGCCAAGGAAACCTTAACATTGCTTTTCCTATGTTTTTTTTTTTTTTTTTAATTATGAACTTAGCCTCCTCATTGTGTCAAAATCAACGGGAATTTTGAGTCCTATCAATTAGTCTGTGGGTTTTGTCTTCTTTTTCTTTTGTCTCTGTTCATTTGTCATATGATATAATAGAATGTGAGCATACTTTTCTGAACATCATTTATGCCATGTACAGGGAAAATGATAAGGTTAAAGTGAAAAGACCTCTCAACAATCGTTTAAGGAAAGAGAAGCTCATAAAAAGCAGAAGCATGGCAGCCTTTCTGTATGGCTTTGAATAACAGCCTTGCCAAGATAAACCCATATTGATTGGACTGATTGTAGATGGCTGGCTTTTCAGCACCATCTGCATGCTGTGGCAGTCTATGGTTCTCATTGTTTGGGATTCTTATTCAGGCTGATAAATTGTATGAAGGATTTTGTTTTCCATCAAGTCATTCTTCGTTCAGCACTGATAGCATCATAATTAAGTAGCAGTCACTGGCTCTGAATGTGGATAATTCATATGAATTATTTCTAATAAACAAAACCCGTAAAATGTATTAAAAACCATCCTTAAAACAGATTCTCTTGCTCTGTGTGCTGCAACCACTCCCTCTGACACACCCAAATCAGACAAAAAGCAGAGAAGGTATTTGCATGTTTCAGCTTTCCTGTTCTGTGAGCTTTATTAGGGAGTGTTAAATACATTAAGCTAAGATGCCTGCTCTCTTTTAACAAAGAAATTAAATGCTCTAGGAACACATGGACAGAAGATAACCAGCTCAGAGCCAAACAGAGATGTGTTGGGGTCATAAACTAGCAGTACTTTTTAAGTTATCAGTTTATCATTAACTGCATCATACACTGAAAATCAGCATTCACTTTGTGATTAAGTATTCACTGCAAAAGGTATTAGGATTATTCAGTGCCAGATACACAGAGGACTTTTAGTTCTATTCACCCTCCAAAGGCACAACACAATAAATAACTGGGAAGTCCAGAACTGACCAGTTGCCATCTCCCAAATGAGATGAAAGTTGCAGGCATGAGGAGTTTAAAGGTATAAAATACCTTCTAGATGCATCATGTCACAATAATTTCACTCAGCTTTCAAGGGCCATTTAATGATTCTTCATTATGAGGTAAATATTGGTGTTTTCTGCAAACCTGACCAGGCAGACACTATGAGGTGGTGTAAAAGGGTCTTGTTGGCCTACAGGAGCTATGACCTCTAGAACTGCATGGTAACATTTTTCTGCAAGGGGGTTGTTTATACAAAATTGCACTTTAAGAGCAATAAGTGCCAGACTGTCTTTCACGAACATTATGGAAACAGTGGATTTACTGACTTTTTCATTCTTGAATACTTCTTGGCTTCAAAATCTATCACTCACTAAGAAGAAGACAATATGCCTGCAAAGAATGTATAGCCTAAGCTCCTGTACCCTTTTAGTCTAAGTAAATGTAATGCTTTTAAATTTTGTCCTGGTTATAAGTATTCAACTCAGTAGCACATATGCATAGGCTGTTTCTGTCCTTGATTCAATCTAGAAGGCAGTTCAGGGCAGTGAGTTGTATCCATATTTGTCATACTTACATTTATTCAGTTAATTCCATTGGAGAAAATGTTGTCTGTATTTAGCCCTTCTATTTAAATTTGATCAAACTGAATAATACTGGATATTATGTGGTTATATGGGTTCATACTCTAAAGCTATTAAATATAATGTATTAGATTACTAAACTGCAGCAAACAGATTTGAAGCTTAGCATTGTAAATTGTGTACAATTTTTTTTCTACACTGTATTAAATGAGAGCAGCTTCTTTATGTAGGTGTAAATCTCATGTTTCTCCTATTTTTGGACCTGATGCTTATCTTCTCCCCTCCCGTTTGGAAAAAAAAAAAAAAAAGAGGGAATTAAATTTCTTTCTTTCTTATTTGTATCTTTTCCTCCACGCAGGTAGTTTGGGACTTTAAAACACAGACTGTGTCATCAACTAACCTTCATCTCATTAAGCAGGTTCTCAAAGGATTGCTTTGTTCTGCGGAACACATTCCATTTTCCACCTTCATTAGCAAACTGCTAAATATTTTACTTTGTCACAAGACTGGAATGTATAAACAGATACATCTTCCTTTCTTCCTCACTGTCTCTTCCAAACACACACTGATAATCCTCAAGGAAAAGATGGATTTCATCAATTTGTTACTGATGGTTGGCAGACATGTAAGATAATAAGAAAAAGAGAAAACTAATTATTTTAAAGCAGGAGCTTGTATGTGTATAAATACTGCATCTAGGGGAAAAAAAAGTTAGCCACAGTGACAGTTCACCCTGGCTGTAGTAGTGTCAGAGGTCTGTCAGTGTTTCTCTGAGTCTTCCTGCAGAAGGTTCCTCTTCTCCCTGTAGGCTGTTCAGCATACTGCCTTGCACTGTGACACTTTTCCCTGCAGTACATAACATCTCCTGACAAGTTTCAGTACTGCATGTAAACAGAAGTTTTGCCAGACTTATATTATATATGAAATGTGGTAATTAATTAAAAGCCCAGTCATCTTCCATTTTTAAGTTAAGGGAAGCACTTCAATTTATTTTAATGTAATATAGACCAGGCTTTTAAAAATTTTTTTCACTAAAAGAGTTTTCCCCTCATTAAAAGAAAAATTTATCATATCTAGTGTGATTAATGCCAAAATCTGGAAGGGATTCAACGTCTGACAAAGCACAGTACTTGATTGAAGGGTAACTCTTCACTGGTGGTCTGAGTTGATGATCTGTTCCACCTCCCCGTTTACAGGCAGGACCCACTATCAACTCCCAGTCAGGTGGCACTGGGAAAAGGGCAGCACTTAAAGGATGCAATCTTAAACAAAAAAATGGTTGAGTATAATAAAATAACAACAAAAATATCTTGTTTGCATTCTGCAGTAGTCCTCCAAATTTTGTGAGAGACAGCTAAAAGGATCTGGAAAATAAAGACAGTACTTATGCCTTTTAAATACTTTTTATACCCTAAGTTTCTCCTAGCCAGATGTCCCTCAGATGCACATGACCCACATTGCATGTCCAAGTGCAAATTGCCCTGCATTTGCAATTACTGCCCACCACCCTCCATAGGTGACATTGCTGGCACTTAGAACTGACAGAAACAAGGCTTGACCCTTACCTGTCTCTTCTTGCGTAACTAGAAGGTTTCTTAATCTTCTCCTGGACATCTGATAAGCAGAGGTGGTTTTCTGCCTGCAACCCAAGCAGCCTGTGTGTCTGTGAGCAGCCTGCCCTGACAAAGGGGTGCTGGACATTATTACTCCGCAGGGGGCTGGAAGGCATCACTATGGGTCCCAGGTACAAACACAGTTAACCACAGAAGACGAGGAGAATGAGCTGTGTCAAGTAAATGTTTCCATTTATTCCTTTATTAAGCAAGCTCTTGGGAAATCCTTTTTGATTGCTTGAGGCTGCCACTTGATTCAAGAAAGCCCACTGAGCCTTTCATTATCAGGTTCATTTTAAAAAGCATTTTGCTTCAACAGTACTCCAAATGCTTTATTATCCATTTTTATTGAGCATTACAATGAGAAGGTAAAGCTGATTATGCCTCTCCCATGCTCTACAGATTGGCGTGGCCTCATGCATTTTAATGGAATCATTGTGCCGGCCTCCCGCGGTGGCCGCAGCTCCGCCAGCGAGGGGAGCTCAGGTCTGAACTTCTCCTTCTATTTCCAGATTGATCTGCCTGGTTACCGAAAGCTGGGGCCATGGCTGTTGTAAAAAGGAGACATCACTCGGGAGATGGGTATCTAAGCACAAGCAAAGTTTAGGAAGGCTCAGATTACCATCCTGACAGCAGGGGATTCGAAACGTTTCTGCCTGAGAATTAAAAACCCAGACTCTCCTCTGATCGCCATAGCGCCTGGGACCCTCAGGATTAAACACACTTTTACTGCAAGGAGAACCCGCCCCACAGCCACATCATGAGCCCCCTTTTTCCATCAGTTCCAGAGCAATGACAGCAAAAAAAACAAAAAACCGTCCAGTGAATGTGTTTAATACTTGGAGCAGCTTTCTGAAGACTCAGTTTTGACAAGTTTTATCTTCAAATCCTGTATCTTTTTTGCTCTCCACTGATGATCTGCAAATCTTCACACCAAGAGATTTGGGGATTTCCTAGCTGCAGCCCAGGCATGTTCAGTGGGGAGCTGACCTTCTGAGGCTGCAGGGAAAGGGATCTCAGGTCTGCCTGCAAAGGCCTTGTGGGTGTCTGTGCACTACAGCCTGTAATGCAGTTCAGAGGAGGGAAGATTTGGTAAAATTTGTCAACAGGAAAATATCCTCTGTGAGTGCAGAAAGAATGCACGTGAGTATGACACGGGTTTGCACTGATTGTTGTGCTAGCAGTGTGTCAAACTTTCTTCATCTCCTTTTTTATTTAGAAATGAAAATGCTGCTTTCATGACTACAAGATTGTGATTTCTCAAAGCAATCACAAGAGGGTTTTTTTCTTTTGCTTCTGTATTTTCTGGAGCTGCTAATACAGTTCCTTTTTCTCAGGTACACTGTCATATATGCTTTGTAATGTTAGAAAAATATTTTCAAAAAGCTTTTTATCAGAATCAAGTGAATGAGATAATATTTTGCCACCATATTGCTCATTGTTCTTCGGTGCATTGTAACTGGATCAAATTTTTGTAGTAAATCCTAGTCTCAGTTTACCACATTTAGGCTTCATTTGCATGCATTCTCTGAGACTTTTCCTCTCAAAAAGGCAAAACTCTTTTGGAAGTCTGAGGTAGATACACAGCTTTCAGACCCGACTTTTTGTTCCATCAGTATCTTAACAGTTTATAGATATGGCATACCTGATAGGCCTTCATGTTAAACTTGTGCTTTTGTATGCACCAGAGGGTATTTTCTTCCCTTCTATCCTTTGCCTTAGCTCATACCACTCTTTTCATCTGCTGAGTGATGTCAGTTTTTCAGTGCCATATACTCAGATCAGTATTTATCATCTCCAGTTAGGTGTCCCCTCTTTCCATACAGTATGACTTCTCCCATTTGACCATGACATCTCATTTAATTTTGTATATTTAATTTATCACATGCCATTTGCTTTTAATCATATTTTATGCTAAAGTCTAATACATTCTGAGTTTTTTCATCTGCTCTTCGAAAACTAATTTTGAATATTTTTTGTTTCAAAACGTTGTATGTTATACAATGTCTTTCATGTAGTACTTCCATATTTCTTCAGAAAATTCAGTATAAAGCAATGCATTTTGAAAGCCAGTCTCTTAAGTTCCCTTCAGCTGTGTCTCTCCCAGCCCGGTCTCAGTGCAGATGCCTACTGAAATTCAATATGCAATATGAGCTAAAAGGCTAAACAAATGTGTCATATTCTAACACCAGATATTTCCCTGTTGTGTTTTGGTAAGGAACAGAGTAGGAGAGTAGAATCAAGTGTTTCTGTCGGTGCTGGGCGTGGGTAGTGCTACTGGGAACATAATGAGACCTGATGACCAGTAGTAGGGGAATAGTTACTGCTCCTGTTGGCTTCTGTTCACACCATTGTGGTCAGAGTCTTCTCACCCGTGAGCAGCACAGGAAAGCAAAAACAAGATTTTCTGGTCCAATCTGTAGTTTGCTGGCAGCACTTTAACACATAAGCTAAATTTTTCTTCTCATTGTTTCTTCTCTAATGAGGGTTGGGGTTCAGCTTCTACTAATCTGGAGTAATTTAGGTCTTTCCTTTCACAGAAAACCGTAAGAGAGTTGCAGTTGCTCAGACACCTGGAGCCATCACCTGAAGTCGCTCAGCTCTCCCTCTGCTCTGCCAGACACCCCCGAGACCTGTCCTTGCTGCCATGCTTTGGAAAGCACTCAGTGTAGGCAGCTTACACTGTGATTCAAGGAAGTCTAGCCCTGGGGAGCTCCAGATTCTACTTCCTGATGTATACTTAAATGCTTTTCCTAGAAACTTTGGACATCTGTTATTCTTGGTGGAAGGACCAAGGTTATGATGTGTGCTGAACAGAATTCCTTTTTTTCCAAAGTTAGGTTTATAGGGGAGAAATTTACTAAAGATAAATTTCCATAATATTTTCAGCCAAAAAAGCTGGAACAAACATTTTCTTGAATTATGGTGAAATTTCACCTGAGACACAACGGAGAAGCAGAACTGAGAAGAGGAAAAATTAGTCTGAACAACAGGAAAATATAATCTATGAAAGTGTGGAATAATCTGTCAGGAAAACATTATGGAAATCAGATTTGACAAATAATCATTAGAACGGCACTGTGTAGATCAATCCATCTCTGGCCTTGTGGGATGTGGTAAACCTCAGACCACGGGTACTGCTAGGGCTCTATAAGCAAGTTCTATTTTCAATTCTCTTTTATTGCCTTCCTGAGTTTCTAAACTAACATGATTGATGTGGGGAGAGATGAATACTGCTGCTGTTTGGTATTTCTTTCAACCTCTTTCATTTTGTGAGCACTTTGTATTGAGGTGGAAAACAGTAATATTATTTTACACTGACACAGTGCTTTCTAAACTGAAGAATGGTACAAGCTTTGGATAGTCATGAACCACAATTCCATCCCAACGAGATGCAGCAGCCTCGAGCACTGATGTGGGAAGCCACATGCAAAGCTTCTCCTCTAATATTCTGCACAGCTATAGGAGATAAAAAGTTGCTGCAGGCTGTGACAAAAGGACAGTTCAAAGCTATTGCCACAGTCTCGTGGCCAGGTGCTGTCCTCTCAAAGTTTGAAGGACACTTATGTACGAATGTCTTCAGTCCTTAACATACCCCCTTTACTGTGGTACATGCTAATGCATTTCTCTATTCTGTAACTCAGTTCTCTACTTCATCAGGTCATATGTAATTTATTCGGGTTTGTTACTTTTTAACTTGATACTGAAAGACCAATGGAGTCAATACATGATTACAAGAGCCTTGCAGGAAGCTCATATCTTTTCTGTACAATGTTAGTCTTGTTAAAGGGATAGGGAAGCATCTGGATGAAAGATGGCCTTTCCCACAGAGCTTAAAAACAATTATGGTAAACACCATATAAGTATTTGATTTTGTAAATACTCTTTCACATGGAAACATTTAGTCAGGGTAAGATTTCAATGAAAGGGCCACATTTCCACAGCTGTGGAGTAGGGTGGGTAGTCGAGGGGGAGGAAAGCAGGAATCTGAAAAGCCAAAGGAAACTCGAGGGACTTTCATTATGGCCAAGATCGGGTAGGATAGATGCCCCCTCTAGTGGATTTAGCATTTTACTATAGAAGAGACGAAATCTGTCTTCTAAAGGCACAGTGCAGGGACAACAGGAGTTCTTCATGCATTGTGAAGGGGAAAAAGCATCTGTGAGAGAAAGAAGCAGTTCTTGGACATACCTGAGTAACACAGAAAGAGAAAACGTGTTGTGGGTGAATTGAAAAGTAAACCTCTAAGCCCCCAAACTATGTGTCTTCTGTAACTCGGCTGTTGTCCTGAAATGTTTAGCAGCACATGGATGAAATAAATGGGAAGCAACTGGGAGACACTTGGTCTGTTGCAAGGTTAGAGAGATTGCCAGACGCCCCGGTGGAAACTTCTTTGTTGTGCTGTTGAGGGAGCTGTTAGTATGTTAGTATGCCACCTTTCCAGCAGTTCCCCCTCCTCTCAGGCTGAAAGGATAACTGCATTAAGTAGCCTATTCCTGCCTATGTAGAAATCCCATACTAGCCACATTCTCTCTGGATAATCTTACAATGAAAGGAAAGGCAGGGGGATAGGAACCATTCTGCATCTACTCCCTCTCATGTGTTTGCTGAGGTGCTGGAAGACATGGGAACATTGTCACACACAGGCAGAGGCTAAGCTGGACACTGGACAGGTCAGTCTGTGGAGACCTAGCAGTCATAAACTTTTTCTAGAGCTGTCCCAAAAGAAAAGGAAGCAGCAGTCAGCGGCTGAGAACAAAATTCCTTAGTTTTTAACTCATCCCCAAGTACTTGCCTTATCCTCTAGCTTCATCCTTACCAGTCTCCATTAGTCTCCTCTCTCAGTCTTTGGAGTCTCTTCGAGTCTCCAAAGGACCTCAGCTTTCCTTCCTCAGATATTTCTGACTTTCAGTCCCATCACTCTGATTGTCACAGATCTTCTGTCTGACCAGTTCCTCCTTTCAGCAGCACAGTTTCCTGATGCCTTTATCCATCCGCTTTTAATATTGTCTTGTCAACTCTTAAGTTTCTAAACCAAAATACAGTTATCAGTTTGTCTCTTCTTGTTATTATATCCCACTTCTTCCTCCCTTTCCCCAGTGCCCATTTCTTTAATTAGGCAATGTCCATCTAAGTCCCGCCAACACCACAAAACCAGAACCAGTTTTCTTACCTTATTCCACTTCTC
Organism: Daphoenositta chrysoptera; assembly: GCA_013397915.1. NCBI lineage: Eukaryota > Metazoa > Chordata > Aves > Passeriformes > Daphoenositta > Daphoenositta chrysoptera. Next base: position 50,793 of record VZRO01001515.1, on the reverse strand, counting down.
CTACAGATATTGATAAGCTCTCTGCTGCATATACCCCATTTATACAAAATGTCTGAAGAGTTTAGAAATCAGCTCTAGGTATCATCAGCTGAGTAGATGCATACTGCAGGCTTTGAAAACTTCAGAGTATGGCCAAATGTGAGTTGATACTGGCAGCATGATAGTGAAGCACTTAGCTGAACAAGGCACACCTCCTTTGAAGCACAAGTTGAGAGAATTTCAAAGCCAAGCTCATCTGTGTTGTTTTAGAAGAGTCTGGCACCATATTACCCCCACACCCCAGTCTAATTCTAAAAGAAAAATGTATTTCTGTTGATTTCAGGTAAGCTTCAATGATGGGCAGAAGCTTACTTCAAAATTTCAGTTCCAGTAGTTGAAGGGTTGCAAAACTCTATGTACTAGAAAATGTAGCAAAGAAGTGGTGTGAACAGTTGCAGGCCTTGAAGTAGCATCCCTGAAGAGGAACTGCTATTCCAGGCTGTGTAATCTCATAGGACAAGATAATATGAACACCTCTTCTGATATTTGTAAGTTTTTACACTAAGTCATAGAATGTCACAGAAAACAACATGCAAGTCGCTTCCGCTCCAACCAGTCTGGCAAATCAGTTCAGTATGCTTTTTCCTAAAATCTGGGCTGTGGGACTGTAAGGCCACGTGCTAGTTGATAGAACTCTGGCTTTTACTACATTTAAAAGAAAAAAGTAGAAAATGTTTGATGATAAATACAACTTTGTAACACATGAAGAAGGTTGATGCCTCTTCATAATCTAAAAATTGTTTATTGTTCTGCTGTTTTATTGATATTGCATGTTGGCAAATACATTTTGTTTTTCACTGTGCTTTTCCGATATTTTTACTGTATTTAACCTGTCACACATACACATCACTTGAAAACATCAAATGCAATTTCTGGTTGAACGTAATTTTGATTGATTCCAGATAATCAATCATTTCTGGGCTGGTAAATTTTTATTTAGGAATAAGTTTATCTCTCTAAGGCAGAGGAAACAGTTGAGGAGAAAGAGGTAAAGAGTTTGAAAACTGAACTGGTTTAAAGGTCCCATCCTTCCCATCCCTCAGGGAGGGTAAGCAGGAAACAGGGCAAGGGATCAGCATATTGCCAATGGATGCAGCTGGAGAGGGCAGTGCTGGAGCTCTTTTGGCCCCAAACATCTTTTCAAAGTTCTTCTCTCAGCCTCTTTGGCTCAGTAAGAGGCCCATCTTCTGTCTCCAGATCAGTGGTTTTGCCTGATTTCACTTCTTCTCTGCTTCCCCAGTCACACGTGAGCTTGCCAGCTCCCAGCAGCTACACTTATCAAAGATCATTTTCCTTGGGTATTAAACCAAAACTCACATTCTAAGATTTAATGGCTGTTGTTTTTGAAAACTGTAGATCAGGTCTTTCAGCCCATTGTTAGCCTTCCAAACTAGGAGCTAAACGAAAGCATTTCTTTGGCTTTGAAGGACTCCACAACAATCATCCACTGTGAAGGCTGAGCACTGTTGGCCCCTGAGTTCTTTGTCTCCCTGTGCAGAGGATGGGAAGGATTGGGAACCGAAGACTGATGCTTTCAGGAGCTGCCAAGCAGGAAGGGTCTGTAAGGTATTGTCCAGAAATGCCATGGGCAGCAGATCTCCAGTGATTATCTTAATGGCAGGCTCTGTTATCCAATTATCCTTCAGCTCAAAGGGCAATTAATTCCTCCGATTTTTAAGGTTTCTCTCACAGGCAGAACAAAACATGAATTATATCTGTCTGGACTCCTACACAATGAGCCACATTGCTCCAGACTCATGACAAAATATCATTAAGATGCCAATTAGATAAAAATAATTTTATGTGGTTACTCTGAGCCTCCTTAGAAAATCCTGTCAGAAGCCACTGGCTAACTCCTAAACAACCATGAGTCCCAAAGAGCAAATTTAAGACAGACATTCCCCACGAGACCATTTCTCCTCAGTGGGGTTCTAACAAGACTGAAGCTCTGGTCAGCTGCTGTTCCCAGCCTGGCCTGGCTCACAGGCTCAGGCACAGGGCACTGTCATCACTCCTCTCCTGACTGCCTCAACAAGTGCCCTGGTAACCTGGGACACTTGTTAGCAGGGCATGTGCTGGCCTTTTTTGTTTTGTCAGGTTGGCCTTTTTGTCAAACTGATGCTTAATGCAGGGTCCAGTCCGTAATGCAGTTCTGGGTGAATCCAGCTCTGTTTTCCAGACGTGTTCTGTGTTGTCTTTCCACATCAGCCAGGAGAAGATATTTCAACTAGTATTCTGCATCCCCTACTGCACTTCAGAAAACTGAGTGCCAGATAATGGGGAGGAGAGTGAGAAAAGGGAGATGTGTGGGTTTTGTTCATGGAATTTAGCTTCTGCAGAAAGACTAGAGTGAGCAGGTTTTGAGGAAAAGGAAAGGAAATGTCCCTAGAGCTCACCTCATGCCAAACCTTGCTTTTCTAAAACTGAGTTTGCTTTCTCCCGAGGGATGCTTTTTCCACACTAAGTATTCAGTCATGCTTTTGCTTGACAAGCATTGCTAGCAATGGCTTCCAAACACACTTTCTGAGGCATCAGAAAAAACTCTCTTCATGGCTGTAGCAGAGCTGTTATTTAATGGATTCTCTTTAGATACTCAAGAGAGCAGGCTAAAAGCAGCGTACAGATGCTGGGAATGAACAGAGAAGGAGAAGTCCCAGGAAAGCCACCCGAGAAGAAACCTGTCACAGACACATGAGTATGGTTGTCACTGTGTCTTACCATCTTCAGGTGGAAGATATTTCCTCCCCAGGCAATGAAAGGCCCAGAAACAGAAGTGATCATACTGCTGATGCTCTTCTACATGCAGCTATAGATACCCTTTACAGTTTTTGTGTCAAATGAATCTGCAGTGGCAAGAAAAAATTTCAGATGCTGGCAGACAAAGTCAGTAAACAACTTGTCTAATAAACCACAGCTGAAATGATGCTCTCCAGACGTGCAACCGTGGTCCCATTACAGGATCTTGCCTCGTGAAACCCCTTGAAGGAACCTTTTACTTTCTGGAAATTTTTCTTGCTAGAAACTCAGTTAAGAGTTAAAGGTATATTTCCTTGATTTTCCACAAAGGATCATTAAATGTTTGTTTTCTCTCACCAGTACAGTGTAAGTAGTTTTACCCTATTTATTCCCTACTATTCTCTATTGTATGGGGGAGGTAGGGAGGTGCACCAATTTCTTTGGAATTTTTGAAATACTTCCCAAAACTCCATGAAAACAACAGAACGGGAATGTCAGCCTATTATAACTCTGTATATTGAAACATCACGCAGTTTATCAATGTATGGAGACATATACATATGTGTGTGTGCAAAATATATATAAATTACCTTGGAATTTCTGCTCCAGAAGCCATTGTTTTTACTTTACTTACTTAATGATAATGAGTTTCTATTCAGGACAGCTGTAGCAGGAAGCTTAGAAAATTCAGGATCTAGTTACATTTTGCAAACAAAATATGTGGACTCAAGAGAGCAGAAACCAAAATACCACCTCAAAAAAAAAAAAAAAAAAAACAAACAAAAAACTTAAGCCTAAGGATGTTTTACACATTGCCTTTTTTTTTTTTTTTTTTTCCTCAGAAAATATTCTGTAAATATAAAACTGAGTTGATGTCTTCTGATGCCTGTCAAGTTATCTGCCTAGCCATGGAGTTACTCTATTATTGCTCTGCCCAGATGGAAATATTCTCTGCAGCCACCTGTTTGTGATTTTTGGGTTTACTGTGTCTAAGGAAGAACCACAGTACCCAGGGTTAGAAAAATGCAGGGCAGTTATCTCCTTCTTCCCTGCGGTCAGTTCTGTTACACTTTTCCAGGAAAGAAAAGTTCTGTCTCATGATTCGGCTAACTCAAGTTCACTTTGAGTGGCCCATGGAAGATTTCACTAATGGAAAACCCAGTCTAGGTTAACTGCTGCAGGATATTTTGTCTTCTCCGTTTCTCTGCAGTTCTGAGCAGACTAATGTGACAATCTTCAGGTGAGAAGAGAATATGCACAGTACAGTTTTCCTCCCTCTTCATCTCATATGGGAAGTGTTGGTTATTGACTCTTCCCTGCCCTTACACTCTCCACATCAGGAAAAGTGGAAGCAGAGCCATGCCTGCCCCCCGAGGAGCCTTAATTCAGTATCCCAAGCATTCATTAGCAGGGAGAAGTAATCAAATTTTCTTGATGGGACAGAAGAACTGTGTCCTGGGTTGCAGTGTATTCCATTACCATCTACATGAGCTGTTGAAAGCAGGTGGGTGGTGTTCCTTTCCTCTTCCCTCGGGACTATCTTCTGTTAATGGGCTCGCCAAGGTTTTGCCACATGACTGACAAAAGTACAACATCCCATGGTGAGATGCTCTGCCCAGAGGGGGGAACCAAGCATTCCATCCTGGATATAAGGTGAGATTTCGAACATCACAAGCAGCCTTTTCCACTGGATTCCCAGAGGATGAGAGCTACACAGCCACCGCTGGACATTCCGAGACCAGACCCTTCTATAGGATCACTGCTTTCAGCAGGACTTCATTCGGACTGCTACCAACACCCTGACCAACAGGGTGTCAGGTTGTATTCTGACACTGTCAGTGGTTTTTTGTAGTATTGCATTTACTTTTACTTTTTTTCTCTCTTCCTATTAAATTGTATTTTCTGACTTGGAGTCTCACTGGTTTGTTTTCAAACCTCGACAAACTCTTAGTTTAGTAAATTTACTAAATTTTGGACCTTGTGAAAGCTTTGCAGATAGGGTCTGACAGGACACCAAAAATGGTATGATTTTTCAAAGCTGGCAGCCACCTGAGTACATGGACTGTATTTGTGTCAGGCCTCATAAACCCTGTCCAAGAAGATGACAACACCTTCAGTCCTGAATTCTTATCTTAAAGCCAGCTATAAAGTGATCTGTGAAGGTTTTTGGGTTTATTTTGGTTTCAAAACTGATTGTGTTTTCACGCAAGTAGCAGCTGCTGGTATACTCATGCTATGTGACAGTTTCAGCTTTCTTTTCACTGGTAAAAAATAAGTCTTAGCCTTTCAAGGTAACAGATGCAAGTTTAAAACTAATGTAGCCAGAAGGTGAATACAATGTTTGATTATTTATATACTCTTCGGGCTTATCAAACTGGAAGATTACCTCAGTGAGTTTCAGTTTATCTGCAACATTTCTATTCAGTCTCTGAACATTTCTGTTCCATCCTTTTTGTTTTGCTGAAGCTATGAAAGCTGTATCAAAAATTACACCACTTTTGGAAATAGTTTTATGGGATTATTTAATCCTTGCACAGGGTCCATTCCATGGTTTTATAAAAATCCTGGCTTTGAAACAGAAAGGAGAAATACTTAGTTACTTTTAAATACTTAGTTACTTTTATGGTAACAGCTTTATTTTACCCCCAGGGTATAGTGCTTTGAGAAATGAGAAATTTATAGGGCTATTTAAGTTATCAAAGCCTTCTTATCCTCGCAAATTCTGCAGGCAGAAGAGGGATTTTTGTTGTTGCTGTTATTCCTTTGGAGGAAAAAAAGGGCAGACAGAAAATGAAGAGTAAACATCCAGATTCTCTGTACTGTAGATAAAAATGAACTCTTCAATCCATTCATCAAAGAGCTCTGACTTCACATTTCAAGTAAATCAGCATTGCTCCCTAGCAGTTACCCTGAAAGTGACACAGTGACATTTTTCTTCTAGCATTTACAATCCTCCAGTACCGTGTAATACATACAGTGTGGGGCTGGGTTTGCATATCATCAAGCATTCCAACAGGAAGCGTGGCATCTGCCATGCTGCCACAGTTGCCTGTGTTTTGAGGCATTCAGCTGCTCTCTTTTCTTTTGAGGTCCTAATCACGGACTAAATATGGAAGTATTCTTTCATGCTTATTGTCTAAATGTTCCAAGACAAGCATGAATAAATGCATCTTCTGGACCAAACATTAGTTCTTACACATTTTGTAATCTAAATAAAGAAAGCCATAGTGGTCATTCCTGGGGTCTGCAGTGCAAGGTTAAAAAACTAAGATTAATCTTAAAATAAACAATTAAAATATGTTCCAAATCAATTTCTTACTCTTATATCAAGCACTAAAGTTTTGAGAAGTACTGCCAAATTCTGTGAACATTTGAAAACTAGAATGCAGCAAGCATAGCACAAGAGAATCCCCTAAGATTTGGTGCAAAATCCAAATGACATCTACTTTTGAATTTAAAAAGATAATTAAGACAGTCTCCACCTCCAATTCTGCTTTCAAGTCAAATTACAGCTAAAAATTTCATGAGATTTAATGGCAGCGCCACTGCAACAGTAGCTGCTTCCCGTTTGGTATTACAAGAACTACTCACTAAATTACGTTGCTATTGACAAACCCAAACTTCAGCAGTAATTTTCCCGAAGCTCCCTCATCTCTTCACAAAACAGTAATATCAGTAAGATATCTAATCATTACACCAGTTCTTATACATATTTCTTTCCCTTCCCAGTGACATTGTCTTTCTTTTTTGTAGAAGGCTGGAGTATGATTTGTTGCTCAACCTTATAGACTTTTGCTAGGCATTTGCTGGAGAGAAGGACCTCAGTGGTTTTATGTTTCCATATTAGAACCGAGCGATGTGCAGCGATGCTGCCTCTTGGCAGCCCCTGCCCACTGCTGGGAAGCCCTCAATATCCTATATTTTAATGGCATTTTGTTGCCTGCTGGTGCTGTGTGGCCACCTGAGTCCAGGCTCTGCACGGTAGCCCTCCATGCCCCTCTGCACGATGTCATTGATACTCCAGTCAGAATCTTGCCACTTTTAAGCCTCTGAAAATATGTGTTGAACTACAGAAATTACTTTTATTTTTAGCATCAAATAGTTATAGTCAAAAATAATACATATTTCATGCCTTTCTTTGTGAAACAGGCACTATGTCACCTGTTTTTAAACACAGCTCTGATAGTTTGGGGACATAACTGCATTTGGTGTCATTGACTATGGCTGCCTACAGCACTGCCTTCAGGACAGATGTGCCCGGGTGTTTCTGGTTATCTTTATGCATGTCAGATCGGTTTTCTTTCCAGACAGGCAGTGGGATCCCAGTGGGATCCATCCTTTTGAAAGTCTAAGAAAATAGGGAAAAAACCCAATCGCCCCTGAAAAAAACTCTAAGACATTAGAAAGAAAGCAATTATTTGCAACTCTTTTCCTTGCCCGTTTTTCCTGATACCTCAATGAGCTGAAGCACAGCTCTGGTCCTGGTGATGATGAGTGACCAGCTCAGTTAATAATTTATTTACGACTTTTCTTTAAAGGGAATATTTTTCAGGACTCGCATAACTTCAAAGGCTTGGGCTCCTGTCCCCTGACTATGGTCACCTAAAACACAGCCATCTGACCACACAAGTTTTTTGAGATTTTTGAAATCAGAGGGGCTAAAGTGGGAAGAGACCTCTAGGGATCATCTAGCCAAACACTCTCCTCAAGCATGGTCACCTACCATAGGTTGCTGAAGCCCATGCTCTACAAGGTTTCAAATATTTGCAAGGAGCAAATCTATGACTCTCTCAATAATTTATAGTAGGTGACAGAGCTCTCCATAGGGAGGTTCCCAGAAGTGGGAGAGGAATCTCACTGAAAGACTAGGAAGAGGAGGTTCTGTACCTTGACAAGAGACTCTCAAAAAGCCAAGGAGACAAAATCTGGACTCTTCTTCTCACCCAGACTTTTAACTTTTCAACAGTTTGTCACTGGACTTGCTATGGAACAGGGCAAAGCAAAACTAGTTACACCCATGTTGACCGACTTGGTTGGCTGGTGAAAGGGTCTACTGGTTCTTGTGCCTATGAAGGGCAGCATAATTGAACAAAAATGATGGATTTTGTTTATTTCTGAAGGTGAAAAGCACATAGCTTCACTTAGGGTAGAAAAGCAGGAAGGGAGAGGAAAATGAGAGAATACTTATTGATGGTGTTTTCAAAGTGTGCAACACCAACACTCTCCGAGCTAATCTCCAGTCAACAGTGAGGGAGAAACGTCTTTCCAACTCTTATCTAGACCTGCAAGATCTGCACATTCGTGCACCTCGCTCTGCTATGCGTTCTCTCTGAGATGACCTCTATTACACCCCCTCCCACCCACTCTTCCAATCTCATTTAAAAGCTATTTAGCCATGTCTCTACCTAGTTACTCCAGTCTCTTTCCATTATCTGCAACTATGCGACTTCTACTGCCCTCTGAGCTGCTTGCCTGAAAGGCAAACAAATGAAATATGTAGCTTTTCAAGGGTCACTAAACACTTCTTGTCATAATTAGGCAATTTATTTAATGAATGTTGATGAATCCACCTATACATTGAACAGCCCATGGAAGGTTTTGTAGAGAAAGTACCTTCTTTCAACACAATGTTAATAAATGGCTTCTATCAGGCAGACATTAGAACCACATTTGCCCAGGCTACTCTACATGTCATAGTCAGTGAAAACGATGTTTGTTCTTGGATTTTTCACATTGTTCCTGCTTTCAGCCTATTGTAAAAAAACCCTCATCACATTCTCTATGTTTTTCATTTGTGTATTGATTGCTATTCTCTTATTTGACATTATCTACTATGTACTTACTGGGACTTTGTGTCGGCCAGCACACAACGACAGCATGCTTATCTAAAATTTTACTTGCAATCTGTATTAATGAAAATTCTAGAATCAAAGCTTACGGAAAATTATTTTCCAGAATGCCTTTTACATCTTGGGTCCCTAATTTAGGACTATTGGCAATCAAATATCTATGGTATAGCTCCCACTGTGTTCAAGTTGGACAGCTGAAAAGTGAGACTGCTTTTCATCTGCTTCCACTTCAGTATCTGTAAGTTGGCTGTCTTATTCAGAAAAGGCTGCTCTAGGAAAAACACAGGTACCTACAGGAGATCGGCTGAGGAAGTTAATAGGCATATGATGGACTGTTCTCTTGTATTGCTTGTTTCTCTCCAGGACCTGTGTTGCAGCTGCACCAGTAAAGTGAATAGGGATAGAATGCAGGCGTGAGCACTGACCTGCTGTCATCCATATGGCTTAATTACCACTGTAGGACCTGAAATTCTTTTTTATGTTTATGGAAAGAAGAGGGAGTTGTGACTGGTAGGAAATTAATAGGGAGAGAGGGCATGAAATATGACAGTAAGGCAATGGATGACTTTATTAAATGTGTCAGGACATCTACAAGGTTTTCTTTTCTCTAAAGGCCTTAAGTACTTCTAAATAATAGATGAAAATATAATAAAATAATTTTTAGAAGAAGCATTAGAAACTTCAGCTATCTCCCTGTATATGCAGATATTTACACTGAATAGTCCTCAGATTCTTTTTTACAGATTTGTCAATTCTTTTTAACAGTTGATGGAAATGCACTGGAGTTCTGTCCTTTGAAGATAATCTGAAAATAAAAGTTGCATTTTTCATGTTTTGTGTTTTAAGTAAAAGAAATTTCTCTTAGCTTCCTGAGTTCTTATCTGTGTTTTAGTGCCTTAGCTGCCATATCTCTGCTATTTTGCAAAAATAATTTTAACAGCAGATGGACCCAAGATCTCGCTGGAGTTGCCTCTTTTAAAAACATATCCCACACTCTTCTCATAGTGCTGCCAATATGTGCTACCCAGTGGCCAGTGTCACTTGCCAGAGTGCCAGTGATCATGGTCAAGGAAAGAGCAAGCTCAATTTATTGCCTCTTTGAATAGATTATCTGAAAGAGGGGAGCCCATGTCTTTGAAGTGTAACTTCCTCACTACAAAGTGTGCAAAAAGCTTATAGTGTTGTCACACGTGCCAACTGTGACACTGCAGAAAATGAAAGGTAAATAGCTGAATCCCAGCATAACTGATTTGTGGCTCTGCTGTTGCTAGCTGTGAACAGAGGCCCAAGTGTTTCACCTTGAAATATTCTTCTTATGCCAAGATCAGGAAACATTCAACATTCTGCTGATATTCAAAATTATTTTACCTCCAGGAAGCTTGAGCATACAAGATGCTTCCAACTAAACTGGTTTTCTCCTCTGTTTGGAGGTGCCTATGAAATCTGGATCTGTCTAGATTTGACACTAATTCTAGCACCTGAGACACTCCTGCCTGTGAAGTCAAATTAGTCAAACTGGTGTTTATAATTCATCACTGTCTTCCTGAATGTGGAATCTCATAAACATTTGATGGTAGTCGTGGAAGTCACCAGGTATATATGACTAGAATAACAGGAGTGGAGAAATAAGGCTTCTGAAACCATTTAGTATTACTATCTTTATCTAAAATAAAAGCAAACTATGAAGAAGGAATGGACCAAGTATTTCTGGGCAAGAACTATGCTTTTTTACCATTACGATGAGATTAGAACATCATCGTAAAAGTTGTGGTCCTTTTATTGTGGTAGGCAGACAGGATCTAATGGGGGATCAAGGACTTTTTGACACTGTTCAAGTATTTACACAGAAATAATTCACAGAGACTGGTCTGCCTGTCACTTAATATACTTTAGGCGTAATTCTGTTGAAATTTAAGACAGCACCATAGAATTTTAAATATGATTCATTTAATAGGTTGCCTTGTGACATTTGTATGTTGTTTGGGAAAGTATTATCCCCCCGTTTTGGTGAGCTGGCCAGCCAGACTTTCTACCCCTGAATGCTGCTTATTATTGTGACCTTTGAAAATCTGCAATCAGGGCTGTAATTGGAGATGATCTCTTGGCAGAGAACAAGAGGGGCACTGATGAAATGCTAGAGGATTTAAGGTCAAAGAGAATAACCAGTTTCTTCCAAAAGTGAAAAGAGAAGAACTCAAGAATATATAAGCCAATTAATGATGCAATTAATAGATAAATATGAAGAGGAAAGAGCCTGAATACTTAACATTAGGCATTAAATAAAACCATACAAAAGAGCTATAATTTTTGTTCGGATAAAAACTCTACTTGTGATGGGAACATAATGACAATTTCCACTACATGTGAAAGGTCAGTAATAGGAACCAAGGGCCAAAATCCACAGTGCTGTGTAACTATATTTATCATCACCCTCTTTGGTCCTGCAATACGAGTAAATTTTGCATAAATTTCTTTCATTACTCTAGACCCCACTAGGATGAAACACAGCTTTGGTAAGAATAATAGAGGGGGATGTTTAGATTTGATTGCCACCTTTTAGAGTCATTTCTGTGTAAAGTACTAGGTGTCCATTTAAAGCTGAGAGAGGGTAAAAGCTATTTGTTTGCCTACTCAGTCTGGCACTGTGGGTTAGAAACAAAGCCATTGTATTGGGGTTGATAGTCTCAGAGAAGGTTTGCAGAGGGTTCTCCAGGAGATAACTTCACATTAAGCAATGTTTGCTACCCTTTGGAACAAACCTAAAAAAGAACCCACAAAAAAAGCTCCATTCATTGATCACAGCACTGAAACGGAAAATATTTTCAGAGAGATTAAATTGGGGGATGAAATACATTATAAAACTGGGACCTGGTCTTACTTTTTCCAGGAATCTAACAAGCTAAGGCTAACACTGAGGACAAATGTACTGAAACTGTCCCTTTCCCAGTTGTCAAGTTGCTGTCAGACAACTGCAATCAAAAGATCCAATTTAATGAGTTCATGGAAGAAAACTAACCCTTATCTTAATCTTTTTATTTGGACACTCTTCTGCCTCCCCCCCCTTCATTTCTGGATGTATTTCAAATTTCTGACTCACTTTGTTATCTGTGGCACAGTAACTATCATGAGAACATCTTTTTGGGGCTTAATATCATCAGGAATGTTGATGTGACATTTGGGTTTTTTTTCAGACCATCCAATCTACTATGATTAATAGTCTTGCAACTGCCTTTATTCAGAATTGGTTGGGGGGGGTTTTTTTGGTTTTTTTTGTTTTTTTTTTTTTGCTTGGGTTTTTTTTCCGTTTTCTTATATTTTTCTTTTAAATAGGAAATATATTTGGGTCTGATATAAGCTTCATATTCCTTAACTGATATAAGTGCTTCAGCCCACCCTGATGCCTGATGTTATTCCTCCTTGGGTGCAGTTCTCGTCATTTCCCTTTGTTGAACTTCTGGAGGACTCACGTCTTCGGGAACATGGTTGTCAAATTAACAGATCCAGCACCTTGTGCAAAATGGGGTGTAGAAGTATCCCAAAAACTTCTTAGGAGAGCAAGAGGCTGCTGAACAGCAGTGAACATGCCAAGGGCACAGTCCAGTTTATAAACTGGATAAACTGTCTCTGGAGAATCAGGGATCTTCAGAGGGAGGATATGGCCAGCCAAGACTTGGGCCATAAGGAGTGCCTGGTGCTTCTGAGAGTGGCAGTAATGTTGTCCTACCTGCTAGAAACATGCTCTGTTTGAGAAGCTGACTTGCCACCTGAAGCAGCTGCCAGAGGAGGTGAGCAGGTTTAGCTGCATCCAGGAAGATTCTGGAGGATCTGTATTGAGAGATACAGATGGAGAGGCAAGAGACCGAACCTGCATCACACCAAAGGAGGGATGGCCAGGAGCTGTAGTGGTTCAGGGGTGGGTGACAGAGGTGGAGGACGTTGGAGACGTGAGACCTGGAAATAGAGGAAGGCTCCTACTCCATCTTCAGACTGGGAAGGACAGGTTCGGTGCGCTGGGAAGTGACAGAGGGAACAAACTCCATCATGAGGGGCTTCAGATTTGATGAAACTTGAACCAAGCATTTGCACTAGGAAGAGGCAACATGTGACAGTGGTTGGAGATTTCCCTCTGTGGAGTACAGAAATATTCACCTACCATCCACATAAGCAATCACAGATCAACCCAACACAACAAAATCTCTGATCAGGCAGAGGAGCAAGACTTTGCATAGAAGAACTGTAGAGGAAACAGGCAGCAATGATGTCTTAGGCACCTAAGCAGACTAGGGGCTGTGTTTGTAGACTGTCCTGTTAGAAAAAGGTATCTGTATTTTACTGAGATGAGTTTCATGCAGCTGATATCCATTTCAATACCCAGTACCACCGGTGACAGTATGCTGTCCTACAGATGCCTCTTTTCCATGTGTGGAAAGTGTTGTGTGGGTTGTGCAAGACACCCTTCCTGGAAGGAACTGTGGGCTTCTCCAACATACAAATGGAAAGATGTTCTCAGAATCAGAGGGCTATATGCTAAAGGTCATGTCATGTCCTCTTTCTTGGCTCTCCAATGCACACCAGATGAATCTCACAAAAAAAGACAGTGTATTTCTTGGATTTTTAGAGCTGAGGATTGCGACTTTGCTATCAGTGCAGCCACAAGCAGAATGTACAAAAGCCCTGGGAACATCTTGGAGAAATTAATTTATCAAGGGAATATTGAAGTCCTAACAGCTCCCAAGGGAGTATCAGTCAGCATTAAAGACTTTGTACTGTGACTAGCTGGTAGTGAGGATGGAGTTTAGGCTTTTGCTCTTCCATGCAAAGTGCACAGCCCTTTTAAACAAAATTGGTCTTCATATATGTCACAGGAATATTTCCTTTAACTTGCTTTTTTTAACTTTCCATTATTTGTTGGAATGCTGCATACTGTAATTGCGTAGTTTCTGTGTAACCATGTTAGCTCTGTTTACTTGAAATTGATATGGAAAATTACTTAGATGTTTTATCCCTTCCTGGCAAATACCTTTTACAGGATGACGCTAAATAGGAAAAACTGAAAGATTCCTCTTCTACCCTGTCTGGACCCTATCCAGATTTACGTGAAGTGACTGGAAAGATTCCCATAATTTTTCAGGGAAACTAGGCTCTCAAGAGAGCTGTAAGGGAGGTAGACCACTCTTGGACTTCTTCTGCTGTTCTCATAGCGAATGCAGAGACAGATTTCTGTGAATGCTGAACATACTGTGCAGAGTCTGTGAGCCTCTTTGGGTCCATTGCTATTTATAATAGTTGTTGATTATACTCCATTTTTCTCCATGAAGGTCCCAAAGGACATTGCAAACATCTGGTTGAACAGCAACCCCCAGATCAGTGACTGTTTCAATCCAGCTGCTACCAAACTAAGGCATGACAACTGCTTAGTGCTTGGAGGCAGGGAAAACGATGGTGTCTTTAATCCTCATACCTGCTGCTGTCTCCTGTGCATTTTGAAAAAATTGTAATATATTTTCCAGTATTTCGTATATCAGATACTTCAGCTGGAAGAGCATTTCTTAAAATCAAAATGTTCATAAATCATAGAAGAATGGCTGCTGTCCATTAAGAACCTGAAATAAGGCACCTACCCATGGGCAGCAATTTCATCACTGGTCATCTGTTCACCTGGGACATTCTAGTGAGAAAGAATTGATCCTGAAGTATGCACTTAGATGGGCCTGCCCCTCCTTGTTGGGGTGGCCTTGTACCCACCATTAAAACTGATATTTTGTATGGCTCAGAATTTTATCCAGTAACTCTTATATTCACCTTGGAGTCCTTGGTTGAGGCCTTGCTTTTAAAAAGCTGTCCTGTATTGCTTTCAAGTGTTCCAGTAACATAAACCACCCCACAGCAGCTGATGCATTGTCCAAATAATTTATTGTACTGCCCCTTAGAAGGCACAGCTCATTCTTGCACTAAATTTGGTAAATGTCTTCTTTCACCCATGAGTGCACTGAGTATGCAGTTCTCAGACACTGCTTTTGTGTGCATAAATCTGCCCCAGTAATAAACTTCTGGTATCTGGCTTGCTTTATCTAGGGAAGATATTATAAATCTATTCTTTTTTGTTCTAATTTATAATGTGTTCTTGGAGTCCTGGTGTTAAATGAATTTAACACTTTGAAAAAAAAAATCTTTCCTAGCTAATGTAATTTTTCTAGATTAACTTGTGTCCATGACTAAAGCTCCTTCCTTTCTTAACATATTTGGACAGATTTATAGCAACTTTCTATGTCTTTATAAGTAAACTGAAGAGAGGCTGGCATTGGTCTCAAGCACATTGCATGGCCATGTGTGCTGTTAAACATTTAGCACTCTCCATGGCATGAGTTTGGCTTGAGCCAACTGATTTCCCCCACCAAACAAATGAGGGAATATTGATATTTCAGAAATCCGAGGGTGGGCAGGAGTGGGATGCCCACAGTGCATATTTGTTTTCAAAGTCCCTGAGATGCACTCAGTGAGGCCTCCCCAGCTGGGTGTGCGGTGTCAGCTGTGCGAGGACAGGCAACGCCTTGTTATTTTGTTCACAGAGTATAAACACAGCTTCTATGCAAGCATAAGTAGGCATTATGGAAGAAGTCATTAGGAAGAAATTCTTTGCTGTGAGGATGGTGAGGCACTGGAGGAGGCTGGCCAGAGAGGCTGTGGATGGCCCATCCCTGGCAGTGTCCAAGGCCAGGTTGGATGGGGCTCTGAGCAACCTGGTCTAGTGGAAGGTGTCCCTGCCCATGGAGGGAAGGGTTGGATCTAGAGTGATAATTAAGGTCCCTTCCAACCCAAACCCTTCTCTGATTCTATGACTATGGCAAACTACGGGTGTGTGTTAATAAAACTATTAGGCTTGTTCAGAAGGAAGGGGAGGCTCTTGACATCCCCAAGGGGCTGAGGACGTGCAGCCCATCCAGAACAGCTGGGGAACACCTGGCTGTAGCTTTTGGATGGCTGGTAGGAAGCTGTAGATGCACAGATTGTTTGTCCACTGAATGAGCAGTTGTCACATGCCTAGAGGACAGACCCAGCTCCCTCCCTGTGTGCTCAGAGTGCTTCACACATCTCTGTGGCTGGGAAATCCCAGCTGTATATGCAGTAGCCATAGGGATGCGTGCAATTGTTACCATCCACAGTGTGTGCTGACAGGACAAGTCAAAACACCCATACTGTTTCAGTGCTATGTTTTATATATAACACTCTATCAGCTGTGTGCAGGAGACATATCCACAGAGGTGCTTCACCATTTTTAGAAGCCAGACTCCCCCAGTTTCACAGGAAATCGATATCTAAATGGCTTTGTAGTGTGAGTAAAAAGGCCTGGAGGGAGAGTGGCTAATATTTTAAAACTCTTCCTACTCTTTCTTTGTTCTTTCTCTCCTTATTTCTGTTGCATTCATCTTATATTACACACAACATTATTCTTTTCTGAATTTGAATGAGTATATACATTATGTTACTGTTTTATAATATTATTACTATAGAGATTATTTTGGCAAGTAAAATTGCCCCCTACATACTGTGATGAAAATATAACACATTTTAGAATTCATCTGAGTCAGATTTAATTTCTTGACAAGTAGTACATTTAAAAAAAGTTATTTCATAAAAATTAAACATAGTGCTTATTCAATCATCTGTTGCAACCATCTGCTGCTGATGTATTATTTTGATTTATCATCCTAAGCCTGGCAGGACCCCATCCTGTCCCCAAGGAAGTCAACTGCAATTTTATTATTCCCTTCACTCAAAGCAGGATAGAATCTTCATTCAACTCACTAACCAATGTGAATTATAATGTAATCTTATTTCACTATCCTGCAGTTAAGAGTTTAAAGTTTCTACAGTAATGGCATTGTCATATTGGAATTTTTAGCAAGTTCTTTTCAAACATTACATCCCTGTCACAAACATTTTTGCAATCACCAGTAGGTTAATGATATTTTAAAATTCACAAGAAAATGTAACACTTAAGTACAAATATTTTGAAATGTACTGAGTTACAGGCACTGATCTCCTTAAGATGCCACTTATTTGGCACATCAGCCACCAGATTAATTAATGTTTCTTGAATAGGTATTGTTGGTTTACATTACATTCAGTTCTCCCAAAGTATATTATCTTTTGTATTCTTATATCAAATTAACCAGCTACATACAACAGAATAATTGGAGTTTCTAGCTGCCACCTTAAAAATTTAACTGTATTGTCTATATGAACTGCAATATTTTCCTTAAATCCTATTATTGCTGGCTGCACCCTAAAATTAGAAATGAAAACCTTGTGTTTGCAAGTGCAACCTGTCCAAATATTTCAGATAAGACGCTTCAAGACTAGCTGCTGATTTTTCTAATAAAACAGCATCAGGATATTTTCTATTTAAATATTTTTTTAAAACCCTTATTCATATGCACATACCCTCTTTACAAAGAAGGATTCTTTTTAAAACAAATGAAGCAGTGCTTCAACTATCCTTTATATGTATGAAATACAGCCATGTTACAGACATACACCACTGCACGAATGGGTGTTATCATTTGATGTCCATATAAATATTTTTATTTTGACAGCAATATGTCATATTTTTCCACAAAGCACAAATATTTGGCACTTCCTGCCTTCTGAGACAGCTGTTTGAGGAAAAAAGCATTTTTAATCACAAATACAGTTTCAGCCATGAATACTAAACAGCTAGAGGAGCTTGACCATTCCCAGAAATATTTAGGGAGGTGACCTGGGTTAACAGTGAAGAGGCAATGCTGTTAACTCCCATGCAAATTTCAAAGCACCGGGCCTAGATAAAATCAAAGCTAAGTATAAAAATAAATGAACATATTAAAGCACTTCTCTGCCCCTTAAGATATTAAAAATTACTCAGACTTCAGTATGCCATACCTTCCTACTCCTGGAAAAATGAAGTTGACAGCTGTGTATAAATTAATGGTTATTCAAGGAGTTATTGTAAGGTACACACAGACCCTGGCTGTGGTTTATTCTCTGACATCTAAGGGTATGTGGCTAAAGCTGATGTGGTCTCAAGGGAAATTCTGCATATCAACCCTAGGGCAGATTACACTAATAATTGTCATCAAGTGGTTATGACCAAATTACGGATCTCATCTTGAATGACAGGAGCTGAATTCAGCAGGTTGCATTTAGTATTTGTAAAATCCTTGGAAAGAAGGTATCCTACAACAAAGCAGATGCAACCCAGTTAGGAAAGGGAGAGTCATTATCTAACTGTGTTTTGGGGATCTCATGGAACCTGCTAAGTAACTGCATTTATCATGCTTGGCCAGACAGTCTAACTGCAGTTCCAACTCCCTGACCTCTCCCTGGGAAAACTGTATCTATAAGTGAAGTAATTACAGTGAAGAAAACCCAAATGAAAGTAAAAATCATTATGATTCCTGAGTATGTTGATAAATCCAGACAAAGGTCACTGGGCAGAGGAAGGAACAACTTTTTCATACTATACAAGTCTTTGATCCTATGTGGCCTCTATCTGAAAAAAATTGAGAGTTTTATTTACTTTTCCAAGCAAGCACTTTAAAATAAATAAGTCTGTTGAGAAACAAAATGAAACAAAACAAAACAAAACAAACCTGCCTGTTCCTCCTACTTAGGAATCTACTTCTCTTCATTGAATATAAAGAGAAGACTGATGATCAGAAGCCTTTGAACCCCAAAGCTGAGGCATCTACATCTTCACAGAGCATGAAACTAAAATGTGACACATTCATAGATTCTTGGAGATGCTACCTGTTTAATTAGTTGGAATTAAAGGTATTATTGGGAGATAATGTACTTTGATGCTCACTAATACAAAGATCCCAGTTTTGATTCTGTAAGCCTCTATCCTGAAGTATGCTGAAAACTGGGAATGCATACAAGGATAGTTATGATTTCCTGCATTTCCCCAGCTCTGCATTTTTCCCTGAGTACAAGTTTCTATCCCCTTGAAGCACATTTCTGACAACAGAGAGGACAGGAAAGTGGCTGAAAGAGCATGGTTTGCCAGGATAATTCATGTCAGACCAACCTGATTTTCTTCTACAGTAATGTGGCTGGGTTCATGAACAAGGAGAGAACAGGGATATCATTCACATCAACTTCAGCAAGATTTTTGGGAACATCTCCCACAGTGTTCCAGTATTCATTTTTGGACACCACATTCAAGCTAGGTAACTATGTGGGTAAGAAACTGGATAGGCAAGCTAATCAAAGGAAAAATAAATACATACTGCCACAAAAGCTAGGGAGAAAAACAGTGGGGTTTTTTCAGTCTTCCTTTTTTTTTTTTCTACTGGGACATGAAGGTGTGGCTCAAACAGTATCTCTGAGGAGAGGCTGGGGGAGCTGGACTTTTCACAGCTTGGAGCTGTGGATTTGGGGAGAACTTAACATCAGGCACCAGTGCCTACGTGCAGGTCATCAAGGATTTGCAGCTGGGCTCATCACAGCCTTGCAGCGTGGGAGGACAAGGAACAACGAGCAGTAACTGAAGCAGGAGAGGCTCACCCTCACTATAAGGAGAAACTTTTTCCAGGAGAGGAGAGTCAGGCAAAGGCACAGGTTTTGCAGTCTTTGTCCTTGGAGGTTTTCAAGCACTGACTAGGTGAAGCTCTGAGCAGCTTGGACTGCCCCAGAGCTGAACCTGCTGCAAGCAGGAGGTTGGACCAGGGACCTCCTGAGGTCCTTCTGTGCCCGAATCATCCTGTGATCTCATCATCCTCCACTGTCAGACATACAGAGCAAAGCTAAAAGGACCTTTTCTCTGACTTGGCATCTTCATTCCACTATTCTTCACTAACAAATGATGAAGAAAAATTAAGGATAAAGGTAGGTCCTTTAAAGTAATTTCTTCTTGTTGTTGGTTCCCCAATCTATGTATCCTATTCCGTAGCATTCCACCAAAATGCAGAAAAATATAACAATATAACAATGAAATGTATTTTGGGTTAATCAATTTTCTAGGCAGTCCCAAAAAAAGTTAATTGTTGTAATATGGTTTTCTGACACATTCTGCCAGGTGCTTGCTATTTACCCTACAAAACTGTGTTAGTAAGAATAACTATAGAATATAAAGAATATTTTTTATTTCTCTTAAAAAAATAATTATATGCATCACTTCCAAACTGTTTGAGTAGCAACAGGTACAGATAAAAGGCCTACATGAGTAAAATGTCTGATGATCATGTTACCAGTGGCTGAGAAGTAGATACAAGCAACACACTCTTCTTCTGATATCTTTACATAGAAGTTTTAAGCTTTTTTGAGATACTGTTATTTCCTCTTTAAAAAACAAACAAACAAAAAACAAACAAACAAAAAAACCCAAAAGGAAAAGTCCCTCAGGCAAGAGAGTCACTGGCCTGCTTCTTGCATAAAAAAAAGTAATTAGAATTTAGCAGCTGTGAATGAAGAAAGACAGAAAGAATTGAAGCCTCAAATTGCTATTTCAAATGTCGAGGAAGGCTGGGTGAATCTGAACTTTGGGCACATTAGGTAAATGAGACCTGGGGGTTGTTTAATCTAGGACAGTGGGAGCTATAATCATTTGTGTGAAAGTGGATGCAACTTCATTTCCATAAATGAAGCCAGAGCTGTACTCTTTCCAATCACCCTCTATATTACAGCCTATGTTAGATTAATGTGCTGCTTTTTATTTCCTGTTTTCTCCGTGGTCTTTGACAAATACTTCACCTTTATGGGTGACATTCATTTCACCTAATTTTGGCTTTTAAAAGTTGGGCATCTGTCATAGAGTTGGGTATCTGTCATGAAATGCATTCATTGTATAGACAACAGAGATTATAAATTGAGCAATTGCTTTCTTTCCTCCTGCAGTAGAACGTAACTTTGGCACTGTTGGGGAACAGCAAGGACTCAAGCAAGCTGCTGTGGACCCTCCAGTCTGACCTCCTTCTACCAGACAATCCCACTCCATTTCCTGGCTGACCTGGCCTCACTGCCAATTGTTCCCTACACTGATGTTCCAGTTCCCAGCAAGAAAGCTGAGCACCAACAATTACATTTGTTTGCAGCTTCTTCTGTCTCTCAGCCCTCAGAAGATGTTTTAACAGCTTTCCCATCACCTTCCCAGATGGATTCTCCTGCCCTTACAGCCCAAACTCCATATTTTCCTTTCCAAAAGTGTTATCTTACTCCAGACACTTTTAGAGGTAGGTTTAGACTTCAAAACATTGTGACAATCAGAACCTTTCACTTCAGCATAAAATCATAGAATTAAAAAATATTTTGGATTAGAAGGGACCTTTAAAGGTCATCTAGTCCAACCTTGCTGTCATGAGCCCATTTTCAACTAGATCAGGTTGTCCAGAGCCCCATCCAGCCTGACTATTTCCAGGGATGGGGCACCTTAATAACTCTCTTGGCAGCAGTTCCAGGGTTCCCCCACCCTCGTTGTACAATATCTTCTCCTTATATCCAATCTAAATTGACCCTCCTTCAGTTTAAAATCATTCCCCTTGGTCCTATTGCAACAGGCCCTGCTAAAAGGTCTGTCCCCATCTTTCTCCAAAGTCCCCTTGATATATGTGCTCTTCCTAATTTAACAAGAAAACACCTCTGAAACACATCAAAACTCACACAGAATAAACATTTATCAGGCCTGATCACAGATCCTTCAGATTTATCTCCCTTTCTCTGTATCAGATGTTTAAAAAGGAGAAAAATGTATGTCCTCCTTTCCCTGCTGAAAGCCTGAGAGTCCATAATAGAAGGCAAAGAAACACTGGGGACAATATGTTGGGAGTCTGTTATGGAGTCCCTCACATAAAGAATGAAGTGGAGGAAGCTTTTCCATGAACCACTTGAAGAAGTTTCCCAGGGGGAGGCTCTGTTCCTCAGGGTGGATTTCAACAACATGGCCATCTACAAGTCAGAAAATGCAGGACTGTGTAAGCAACACAGGAGGCTGCTTTTCATTCCTGATGCAAATCCCAGAGGGAGCAATCAGGGTAATTCTCTACCTGGCCCCTGCTCATAAACCAGGGATAGCTGTTGAGCCTGCTGGTAGCCAATGCACAGTATGCAGATGATAACTAGAGAAATTCACTAACATGGTTGAAATCCGGGTTGGAAAAGACAGAGAGTTGGTTTCTACCAGCCATGTCAAAGTAGAAGCACTTGACCAGGATTAGTCAGTGCATGAGATACTCCAAGGCAGTCATGCCACTGAAAATCACTGCATGTTTTTTCATTAGCAGGCATTTAGCCAGGCTAAGTGGCACCAGCCTATCTCTGAGTTAAGTGCAGCATTTTTCTGCTTGCGGTGTGAGGCAGTCACACAGAGATGCAGTTATTAATGTCACAAACCTTCTTCTGAGTCAGAGTCTGCCTTTCTCTCCATGATGATACAACAACTAGCAATGTCAGACACCAGCTTGTTTGCACTTAGGGAACATCAGAGATGTGTGCTACATATACCTACCATACCATGTCAAACAGATATTCCTCTAAAGCTTTTGTTTTTAAACTTCTTCAAGCATTTTTCTCTTTCATGTTGTTGCAGTGATTTAAGATTTTAAAAGTATGAAAAATCAAATATACACAATTACAGTTTTATAAACATTTTCCTGTAAAAGATATCTATATCTATCAATATATATATAAAAGCAGTGTACCATTAGGCTATTACCCTTTGTGCATCACAATTTTCTCCTTTTAAGTATACTTTCACAGTGATTGAAGTTAATGATTGAATCTTCTGCTTTAATTACATGTGTCAGAAGTAATTTATCAACAGAGAAGTAATTAATCTATGTTTTAATACGCAATAGCTCATATGATCTGTAAAGGAGTTTTTAATCTGCTTTTCTGGCCCTTGGAATTCCCAAGGATATTTTAGAGGAGATTGAGTGGGAACCATATTTTCTTAAGTTATTCACTAAGTTGTTTTTTGATGTAGCTTATTAAAAGCGGTAAGAAATCAAGATATTTGGAGAGAAGTCAGATATAGATACCTTTCCTCAAAACACATAGTGTTTTAAACTTCTGAATACCTATCAACCGACAAAGTTTTCAGCAGAGCAATTTTATCTTCAAAACAACAAATAACACTATTCAGTGTTACAGTAATATTTATTTGCAGAAGTGAAATAAGAAAGTCCTCCTTTCAAATTTAAGAAGACTATTCCAAGCGATAGGTTGGTTGGATTCATTAATAAGGTTAATGATAACATTGCATTGAAGACACAGGGCATCCAGTGAAAGCCAATAAAATGACAAATTTCAGCAGGATTACAGCTTTGTTTCACCAAAAACAAATAGGGCTTTTGGATTGTAAAAGACTAATAAATTAAAGGTTGCTATAACTCACATATGCCTTTAAAATAGGATGGCATCCTGCTAAGAAATTCAATAGTTCTGGCTAATAAATAAGTGCAGTGAATATACCAAGGATAATAAGTAATGCTCTGCCAACCAGTAGATGCATTTCTTAGAATAGCGGCCTACATGTTTGCTTAAATATTTCGGTGTCACCTTAAAATAAAATCTTAGATTTGGCTGAAGGAGTATTTTGACAAAGCATTTCTAACACTCAGCCAAACTATAGAACATTGTTTTATATCACTTGTGTGCAAAAAGCACTTATAAAATATGCCTTCCTTGAAACTGCTTGTCAAAACATGATATTGAAATTAAAAGGACACCCAATGTATGGACATACATGAAAGAAAGATGATGATGGAAAACATAATTTTGGAAATGCATACTTCAAATTTATGGAAAAAATATTTAGAGGAAATCAGACAAAACAAATACAGTTGTTCTAATGTCCTTTTACTTGAGCACACTGAGTTCTATGCGTAACTTTTCATGGTGTAATAATAACTTTTTTTTTCTGAGTGGTCAGATGACCAGAAATTCATTTATAAGTGCTTACATGACTACTAAACATTTAATGAAGTTTAACATTAACAGTTACACTGAGATAAGGTTGGAAGTAATTCAGTTTTTCATGCACTAGTCTCATCTTTTAAATGTGATTGACCAGTCATAAGCAGAAATTCCATGCAATTCAGAGAGTGAAACACAATGAGCAGGCAGCAAGAAGTCACTAGTCCTCTGTATGAGGAAAAAGCAAGAAACTAAAGGAAATATATCTATGAATAAGGAAATCAAACGTAAAAGAATGACCAGATCCTCCCTCAGAGAAAACTGCTGCGGGTGAGAAGGGGGTGAAATCAGATTCCAGCGCAGAAAGCTCTGGGGTGCAAACCAGGCTCAGCAGAGTAGTGAGTCCTGCTGTGAGATCAGGGTTGACTGCTGTAGGATTTGTCCCATGCGTTCCAGCCTATCCTCACGTTGTGGCAGATCATACCACACCATGTCTCTTTATCAAAATGACACCTGATGTTTATAGCAGACAGTGTTGTGACAAGCTCTTGTGCATAGTTTGCTGCCTTGACATCCTTGTCATTTTACAATGTGTTGCCACGTGTTGTGGCATGCACGGACCAGGCTGTTCCCTCATCACAGACACCTTTCTAACCAAGACTGAAGAGTCGTGGAAAGCTCCTTCACCACGTGGGGTTTTTCATGGGGATTCCGAGATCTGTAGCATGCTCAGTTTGGCTTTCCAGAGCAAGACGCTTCTTGGGCAAGGAGAGAGGACAAATTGTCTTCTTCAGGAATCTGACATCGGGGTTCTTCCTCAAGTCTCCTTTTGGCAGCCGACCATACATACATGCCACATACAACCTACACATTTTAGATTAAATAAGTCGGTTCTCATTTTCTGTATCTTCCACAGCAAAGAGCTGAAACTGTGTTTTGCACAGACACATCAGTGGTTCCTGTTCCTTAAACATTGAGTCTGACTACTTTCAAAAAAAGAGATGGATGTGGAGAGGAGGCATGGTCTGTTAGAAACTTCTATTGGTTCCTTCATGATGTAAGAGAGTTTTTGTCTAGCCTGCCCTAGCCTGTGTCTGTACACGCCCTCACGCAGATAAGAAGGCAGCCTTTGACTCTGGATTTCTCCCAGTGTGTAGACACTGAAGCTGTATCTCTCAAATCCTACCCAACACCCTCCAGGGTTTTCCTTTTCTTGTCACACAGAAGCACTGAAATCAATGATTACTTGAAGCATTGATAAATATCACCCCTTTTGAAACCCTGCTGAAAGCCCCAAAGATTTCAATGTCCTTTTAAGGTCTTCTTGAACAACCTTATCTTAATCTAAAGACAATCCTGACCAGAGGGATGGACCGTACAATAGCCAGGTGCCTTTGAACCCCGATTTTCCTACGATCCTTTCAAGACCAGATTTCTTAGCAGCCCTCAATATCATTTTCATGTGTATTGCTCTGCTATTTTAGCATCTTCTCCTCCAAGATGTTTCACTAGGATTTTCAAAAATATGCGTAGTATATTTGCCTTCATTACCTTTTATTGTGCCTTGATGGGGTGGAAAGGGAAAGTTCAGAACTCACCTATCATTTAAAAATTAAAGCTAAGAGATATGGCAAAATAATGTGGAAGGCACTGAAACTAAGAATATTTTCTGGTCAAGTTTACGTATTTCTAATATTTAATGCTATTCTTCTGTAGTTTAGCTGGACATTATAATGTGCTTGCTGCCTAAATTGGGGAATTATTTAGATGCATGAAAAATGCTTCTGTTCAGCTTGATGCCAGGTAGCAAAAGTGCTGCTCATACCCAGTCCAAGAGCCATTATTCTAGTTTTACACGTCCTCAGGTGACAGTAGCATCACTTGGTGGCCGATGCCCCTACTGCATAGATAGAAAAGCTTTCCTCTCAAAGTGCTCCAGTAAGGAGATTTATATGCACAGTAAGTCAAGCAATGGAGAAGACTGCTTAAGGAGGCTGCATAATCCCCATGCTTGGAGGTTTTCAAGCCCTGAATGGGTGAAGCCCTGAGCTGTCAGGTTCAACCTGAAGTTGAACCTGCAGTGAGCAGGAGTTTTGTCCAGAGACAACCTGAGCTCCTTTCCAGCCTAATTATTCTGTGATCCCAACCCTGCTCATTTGCTAATATATGCTCCATGCAGAGCCACAGTTTCTGTGAGTTTGACAAGGAGAAACACCTTCTAAGACACATCCCTCTGGCATATGTGACTACTGGGGGATACAGAAAGAAAGAACAATGAAATCTCTTCCCCACCTTTTCATTTTGCTACTTCATCAAATGCTGCCTCAGGACCAGATTCAAAACACCCTGCAGTCAGTGAAAAAAACCTGACATTTGGATTGGTGTCTTGTTCATTCTGCTTCAGGGCTGGTCTGTCAGGGGACAGACCAGCCCTGGCAATGCTTCAGCGCTGTGAGGAGGAGCATCTTACTGGGGCTTGTCTGATGTGTGCACTGAAATACTGGTGTACTCACATTTGGCATCCAAATCAAAGGAGGAAGTTTTGGACGAAAGGCTGCTTTCTTAAGGCACCCAAGAGACCTTGGTGCACTAGTTCTTGTTCTGCCCTCTGGTTCTGCTCTGTCTGAGCAGAATTGGCTGCTGGATTTTCCTGCTGTTGCCATCACATCATCACTCCTTGCTACTCTATTATTATACCACTGACAATATGCTTCAGTTTTTCACACTTATGCACTGAAAAAGAAACAACATGTAATGTGGCAAACAATATAAAGCTTCACATATATTTAAGATAAAGCAAAGAGTGCTTGGCTAAACTGTCTTTTCCCACTTACTGCTTACTGTGCTTTTGTACCACAAGACTGCAAATTGCTGCTTTGGGCAAAGATGACAATTCATACTGACCAGACTTAGACATGGTTGGTTGTTGCCAGACTTTTTCACATTCTTAAGTTATGAACTTTGTTCTATTTTATGACACATTTTACCTTTCAACAGAAATATATGTAAATATATATATGTACAAGCTGAACATCTTTCCAGAATCTTGTGGGTTTGTTTCTTTTATTTCTGTTTCTTTCCACCATATTTTGATGGACTACACATCTTCAGCCTTCCCTTCTTGCTGAAACTATCTGAGAATATTACTTAGAGAAAAGATGTCTCCTTTTCTAGACCATTAGGAATTTTTAAAAAAAGGCTGGAAGGAGGAAAGAGAGTAGATTGTCACAGGCAGAGTAGAAATAATGGAAATGGAAAGAGAAGTAGAGGAAAAGGGGTGCTGAGACCATGAATGGAAAGAGAGATTAGGAAGAAATGAAAGTAAAAAATAGTCCGGAAGATTGGATTTTAATTGTCAGCTCAGATACAAATAGGCTTTGGGGCAAAGGCAAGTCAAGGGAATAAGTGAGATGGGAAAAGGGTAAAAGTGAGTTTTTCCACTGTGGGGAGAAAGGCAGGAATAGGACTAGGGAGAAGATTTACCATGTTGGAAATGGGGAGGCTGACTGAGAAAAGGAATGGACAAGGAGCTGGAACTTGAATAAGAATCCTGAGATGGTGGAGGGACTGGGGAACACCTGGGACGGGGGAAAGGGTAGGGGTGCAGTGGTGGAGGGGCTGCACAGCAAAAGTGATGAGCTGGGAAGAAGTATGGAGGTGAAAAGAGCAATACACTGACAATGCCAGCCAGAAGAGGGAGGATCAAGACTAGCTGACAAGGCAGTCATAGATACCTGTTTAATTAATACAAATTGCAGTCCTACCCCTTCCACAGAGTGTATGTTTGGATATTCTGGATGCTGCTTTTTTTTGTGCCAATGGTCTCACTTGTCTTTATTCTTTTTAATGGGAGTTAAAATTAAGTTATAATTTCACATAATTAATGAGAGAAAATAGATCCACAGTTTACAAGACACAATGTTTTCTAAAAATAGAAAGAATATAAATAAAGTCTATCTCTCTTGCCTAGACATTGTTCTGTAATTCAGAGCTGGTTGCTCTGGTAACTTCCAAAGATACTTTTTCCTCCCGAATAGAGAAATGAGCTGACTTGTAAAGCCACACAGGCAAATAGTTCAAGCAGATGGTGAGTGACCTCAGAAAACAGGAAAAGAGAAAGGATTACCAAAATTGTCCCATATTAGTGCTACAGCATCTGTCTTCCAAGGGAAATTTCTGAAATGCTTCTTTTATACAATCCACTTAACACTTTTCTTCCTAAGTCTGTTATTTAGGTCAGGGAGAAAAAGATCCTTCAACATCTTCTTGAAATGGTCTCATCTCAAATGTCTGACACAATCACATTGCAATTTCCCTGCATAGTACAAATTACAGTTGTTTTCACATTTGTGAATAGAATAGATTGTTCCTTTTGTTCTGAGATTGTAGAATAGCGGAGAAAAGAGGAGAGGAGAGGAGAGGAGAGTTTAAATGTATTTCAAAGAAGATAGAAGCTGAAATGATTCATCATGTAGCTTCAGTGTGTTCGTGAGAGCTATATAAGGAAGAAAGATAATATGAAGTTTGTTTTATTTTTGTGTTAGTGGACATTGCAATCCTATCAAGGAAAAAGGCAAATTTATAAAAATCTTTTTATTTACTGTTAATGGAATTGGAAAGTTACAAAAAATTTTGCACAATATTTTTATGGTACTTATTTAATAGACCTGCAGAAAATTAGGAAAGTATGCATGTTCAGTTTGGATGACTCTCATGTTCCCCTCATGATTTGGTATTTGAGGTAGAAGTAATTATAGTTAAGTCTAAGATTTCTCCCTACTAGAAGGATGAAGAACTTTATAGGAGTGAGAAACAATCACAAGATGATATTCAGAATGAAGACTGATCTTTGAATAGGGGCACCACATCAGGAAAACTGCAGAGTACTCTGATGGATATGAAGTTAAAATATACCAGTGTGTGCATGCATATATATATACTTGCATATAAATACATACATATTTATAGCTACAATTAATCAGTTCACCTAGAGCCTTGTAATGTGCATGAACTTTCCAGTTTTCACAATCCAAAGATGTATCCTTTGCTGAGGCTGAGTTTTGTCTGCTCTCAGTCAGAAGTCTTGGTGATTTCCCTTCTCTTTCTATTTTTGTCTGTCTCCACAGAGTTCAATCAGTGACTGCACACTACTACCCCATGACTATTTAATTTCCTTCAGAGTCTCTTTCAGGGCTTTTGATTTTTCTCTTTTCTGTGTTTAAATAAAACTTGAGCTTGAATGACTTATGATGGTCTACTCCAGACTTCAGGCAGAATAAACTGGAGTCGTTTCTTGGGCTAGCTTCTCTTCTAGAAGTCATTCTGACTTGTCTCCATCCCCAAAAGAGCTAAGGGTCTTCTATTCTTGTGTTTAATATAATCTAAGACTCTATCAACAAGGCTGAAGAACTTTTACATAGTTATGAAATAAAGGTCTAAGTATGGGATCTGATTTTATAGTCTTACTGCATTCTGAAAGGGAAAGACAGACATTTTTCTTTGTCTGTGGAAATATTCTATAGAGTATTTGATGATTATATTGATATCAATTTATTGTTTAGCATACAAGGACCAGATACAGCTCCCAGAATTTACAGGGAGTAGGAACTCTCCCTGCACTCACCCTGTGGGGACTGTCAGCAGCAAACTCCAGCTCAGTGTATGTAATGATGATAGAATCAAGCCAGGATCGGTACATTCCAGTCTGGCAACTGATTGGTACAATTGCCAGTCTGGCAATTGATCTTGTATAATGTTGGAGGAAGTCAGAGATCTCACACTTTGTTAGGTCCCAGCTGTCCAATGGGCTGTTCCAGTCCTTAAGGAAGCCATCCTTAAAGCTTCACAAAAGCATCTCTTCTGCTTTCCATTTGGTGACCTGGAGAAGGGCTGAGTTTCTACAGAAAATCCCATCTGTCCCTGCCCAGCGAGAGACAGAAAAATACATTTCTCAAACTGAAAGCCATGTGTTCTTAAGAACGATATGAAGTCATCCTTCTTGTGACTCTCTGATTGCTGTGGACAAACTCCTTTTTGTTTTCAGGGGAAAATAGTGACCCAGGTAGAGTAGCACAGGAGTTTTTCTATGTTCTTTTACATCTTACCAGTGAATAAATTATTTTCCAAAGTGTGCAAGATATAGTAAAATTTATTCATCAAGAGACAAAGCATATTTCAAGCAGAGAAAGATTTTTTGACATCACTAATCTCCACTCTACAATAATTGATAAAAAGCTTATTTTAAAATAATCAGGAATCTCTGAAGCAGTGTATCCAAATTATGCTCCTTCATAGGAAAATTAAAAAATACCTTACTGAAACTAATAGCATTATACTATTACTGGTGCTGGCTTAATAACTGGAAAAAGTTATTTAAGAACTTTCAAAAGAATTCTTAATAAGACAAAAGTTAATTAAGGCCCTTTAAAAAGAACTCTTAGCAGTTTAACAGTTCAGCCAAATCCACAGATCTTTTTGTTCATTTCTCCTGCAGGTAGCTTTTGGCATCCCAACTTCTTGGAGAGAAGCTGGTCCTTCTGGGAATATTCTTTTTTTGTGAACCAACGCATATTAGTTTTTTCAAGCACCAAAACAGGATAAATGTTAAAATTTAAATTACTAATTTTAGAAGAAGAGTTGAGAAAAATCATCCATAACCTGTGTTGCCAGGGAATCTACCAAAGAAGATAAAAACTTTTGACCATTTTGTATTAGATTAATCCTGTATGAACACTGTATAATGGGAGAGAAACACATCTTTAAGACTGGGTATTTGAAAGCAACAGCCAATTTTTCTTGCTGTGCACATGAAGTGAAAAGATTCACCATGCTAGTGATCTACTAATTGCAAATATCCTGCCCTGATCTAGTAGATTGGAGAGAACTACTCAGCTCACCCCCATGCTCACACAATCTACTAGTTTAACCCCTGGTAATGTTGATAATTCAGAGAAATCCCTCACATCAGGAGAGTAGGGCCACTTCCTCTGGACCACAAGGGCTTGAAATCAGACCTCAGGGACACACAGCTATGTCTTGTTGGCTGAGCTTGCATCAGCCTTGTACAATGCCCTGAGTCAATTTAAGATTAACAGTTTCAGCAGTTGGATGCAATGTTCACAGCTATTACTTTATACCACAGATTTAACAGTAGTTAAAAGTGTTCCTTGTGATTGAGAAGTTGGTATTGTTCCATTAAAATTCATGTGGAACCAGTCTTATATGGACAACATGGAAGTATTAACGTTGCTGCTCGTGCTGATGAATACTGTTTCAGGTACAAATATTTCTCACAAGTGTTGTAACAGAGTTGTTACAAACCTCAGTGTAATTCAAAATCAATTTAAAAAATATTAACAACTCTACTTTTACTTCCTAAGGACTCCCTGCTCTCCCATGTTCCAGTTCAGTATACCATCAACAGAACAGTTCTTATACCACATTCTTCCCTCCTCTGTAAGCAGGTCATGTCTGGAAAAATGGAAGGGCAAGGAATGACTGTGTCTTTTTTCCATCTGACACATTATCATTTCCCCAAACTATATTTAGCCTGTCTCAAAAACCAGGTACCCATTTGGCTTGAAAGGGGGCAAAAATCAAACCAATATTAAACTGCTTTTAATCTTTGTCTTAAAGCTAAACTAGGAATGAGATTGTAGATTTCAGATTAATCACCTCCAGAAATCATATCAAAACGGCACAGCTATAACTTATCAGAAAAGGAATATTTCTGTCCCCTCTGTCTGAGCATAAAGAATATGAGTCTGTTGGAGCTCTTGGCTGAGAGGATGGTTCCTCAGTTTCCTTAATCTCTGGCACGAAAATTGCAGGCAGGAGGAAAAGCTATTGCATGTAAACATCATTTTACTGCTCTGATAGCATATACTAAGCAGGCTTGGCCTCTAGAGAACACTGTGGAGTAATGTAATTGGAAATTATGGAGTATCTACTTTGAACCTCTTTTTGCAAAACACTGTATCAGCAGCCAAGGTCAGAGCTTGCTGTCCCTCAGCCTGTTCCTGATTGTGAAACACCTCGGGTTTGTGGGGAGGAGGAAGGGTGACAGAAGTTGACTGGGGTGCCTCCTACTGACAACTCAGAGATATCCAGGCACTGAAGCCCTCCGTGTGCTGTAAATCTGTGTGTGACTAGTGTCTACATACTGCTCTTACTTTGAGGACACCGAGCATTATCTCCTTCAGGTAGAGTCCTTTGATGGAGCACAGAGTAACACAGACCTGCAGCCACAGACAGCTCGTCACATCTGTCCGGGCATGACTGTCCCTCACACTCCTTCTGCCTTCTGAAATGTACTTTAAAGTATGAACACCATAACTAGACACAGTATATCCACTGCTAGGCATACTTAGCCACAGAGACATAGATCATATGCAAAGATAGCAGTGTTTGGACAATGCCACATATAAGAGAAAATCAGGTTCAAGACCATCTAATGCACCTGAAATTACAAGTCCATGGGACCTGATGAGATACATCCATAGGTACTAAGGGAACTGGCAGATGAAGTGGATAAGCCATCATCCATATTGGAGAAATCATGGCACTCCAGTGAAATTCCTACTGACTGGAAAAGGATCACAACCCTTTGAACCTGGCAGTTCAGTTTTTCAGTCCACTCACTGCTCACTGAACTAGGGTGCACTCATTATTTTGTTGATGAAGTTGTTACACAAGCGTCAAACCGAACAACTTTTCCTGTTTTCCCTTCATCAATAAGCCAGTTGTCTCATTATAGGTAGCTATCATGTTGTTTAAGCACAATTTTCCTCTTGAACATCCATGCTGACTCTTCCCAATAAACTTTTTATCTGTATGTCTGGAAACAGCTTCCAGTTGCTGTCAGCTCATGCCTGAAGCCTCCTGGACTGCTTAAACACCATAGTGTTTTCCTTCCAGCAGATTTCATGCCAACTGGAAATTCTCTCTCTAACCAGTTCTGCTTGAAGGGCTTCCCTTCACCCTTACCCATACCATTGTACTAGGCTTTTCCATTATGGTGTCTTAGCCCTTTCAGATCCTTTGCTTTCCCTAGTCCACCCCCTGAGTGGGCTCTTCTCATCATTTTTTACCATCTGAGATTTTATGCATAATGCGTATTTACTTCCTGATTTTTACTGGTAAAAATGCTGAGCAACATGAGACTTTATCTTTAGCCTTGCACACCTTCACTAGAAGAAAACCTCCATTCAATGTAAAAAGTTTCATTTTTCATAAACTTCCATCTTTTGGCATTTTCTCATTAATATTTATGAAAGTTTAATACCTGGTTCGTGATAGGAAGCATTTTTAAAATCTTGCATTATGTCAGCAAAAACTCCAGTAAGTTTGCTATATTTGCCTAGGTTTTACTGATTAAAACTGAAAATGCAGCAAAAAATAGGTAAACAGTTTGCTCAATAAGACTTATTTTCTGTAATTCCATGCTTGCTGACATGCCTTATAATCCCCATACATAAGAGGTAGTTTATTGAAAACCTTATCACATTTTTTCATTACGTCCATTACTTTGGGAGTAGCTCCAGCTAGCAGAAGAATCAGAGAGTATTTCAGGCTGGTGACTGTGGATGTGGAAGCATTGCCTACATCAGATGATTGCAATGGATTAAATATGTTAGATTTAATTTCTCCCACAGCTAATGGCTCAGCTGCAATGGAAGCACTATCAGGAGCCCTTGTATGAAAATGGGCTACACAGCAAGGATCATGTCAAGCCAACTGAATCTATTAAATTATTATGAGTATTTAAGACCATGGAGAACAAGGCAACACCTGAAAATGGCAATTTTACATGAACTGCAGTTGAAACCTGGGTGTAGATGGAAACTGGAAAGATCCTAAATGCTGATTCAGAAAAGCTGGACTCTGATCAGTCTTGCTGTACCTATATACAGTTGTATTGGGTCTGGCTGATATGCATTATATTTTCCCCAAAGCAGCCCCCCACAGTGCTGTGCTTTGCACTGGTGGCTAGAAAGGTGTTGATAACACAGCAGTGCTCTGGTTGCTGCTGAGCAGTGCTGGCACAGCATCAGGGCTGTCTCTCCAACATCCCCCTCACCAGCAGACTTGGGGGGGTCAAGACCTTGGGAGGGGACACGGCTGGGAATGCTGACCAAAACTGACTGAAGGGATATTCCGTATCATATGACATCTGTTCAGCAATAAAAGCAAAGAGAAAGGAGGAGGAGAAGGGGAGATTGGTTATTATTATGTTTGTCTCCTGGACCAACCCCTATGTGTACTGAAGCCCCACTTCCAGGGAAGTGGCTGGACATCACATGCTGATGGGGAGTAGAGAATAAACCTTTTGTTTTCTTCTTCTTAACTTTTTTAAACTTTTAACTTTAACTTTTTTTTCTTCTTCTTAACTTTTGCTTTATTACACTGCCTTTATCTTGACCCATGAAGGGGTTCTCCATCTTATTTTCTCCCTCACCGTCCAGATGAGGAGGTGAGTGATAGGGCAGTGTGGTGAGTACCTGGCATCCTCCAGCCTGGGTCAACCCACCACAACAGCCAAAAGATCAATAAAGCAGAAGAGAGGAAATTCTTCTTTATATGTTTTCCCTGCCATTCACTGGATCCCTTTCTTCCTCACCACCAAACCACCACCTCTTCTGACCCTAGCATTCCAAAGCACAACAGATACATCCGCAGAGGTGGGAGTAGTTATGGCACCTTGATAACCACAAGAATAAAAGTAACATTCCTTTTAAGAAGATCTGACGGTCCCTGGATCAGGAGCAGCCTACCAACCGCCTGAAATGTGCAGCACTTTATTTGACCTAGTAAATACTTCCCTGCAGGGAATGACCATTTTATTAATTCTTCCTCACTATAGGCAGTTGTAGCATTTTTCTGGTGTTTACTTAAACCTCAGGCAGTTTATTAACATTCAGCTTTCTGGCATCTGACTTATTACAGCTTTTGATTTTATTCACAAGGCTCCTTTTTGTCTCAAGTCTGCATTAACTATAAAAATTGAAAAACGGAAAAAATATAAAATTGAAAACACACTCTGTTTTCTTGAAGAATATTACTCTGAGTAGATAGCTGCACACATTATTGTTGGTGAGCTATATTTCCCTGGAAAAGAAAGGCAAAAGAGGAATGACTGTTTCTCACCATTGTCTAAATTGCTTCTAGCTTGCAGTCACAGATGGTATATGTGTCTGATGATATTAGATACAATCCACATTTACCTCTCTCACCAGAAATGCTTCAAAGTGATCTGATTGTCTCAGAATGATAGTTAATTTACTTCTAGGTTACCCCAAGTGGACTTTGAAATACCATCTAACTTTAAGTGCATTGTAGTTTGGATCAAGAGTGTCTTCTGGAAGTAAATAGCTTAGTGTGGTGACCTCACAGAATACAAATGGGTTCTTCTAGATGAAGCTAAACCAGAAGAGGACCCAACCTTGGTCCTCTGGCCAGTAGTGGGCCCTGAACTCACAGGGCCTGACAAGAACCAGTTAGTCCAGGTGAAACCTCCTTGGAATCAGAGACTTTGGGCCCTCAAATCTGTTTGCTTCTCCAAATGGTTGCCATTATGCTGCACTACTTTCTAGCCTCAGCTTGGGCTTTGACAACTTCCAGAACTTTAAAAAGCTTGGAGGAGTACTCTTCTTGGAAGGGAGGGGAAGAAAACTTTCAAACGAAGGGGAGTGGATTGCCTCCAAAGACCTATTCTAATTTTGCCACTTAGGCACTGTCAGGCATGGTTCTCTAATGGCTGACTCAAGTCTGAGAGGGCATGGAGCAATTCCCACCTCTCTGTGGCTGTGTGCTTTGATGACAGCCATCATTCATGTCACTGGGAGGCTCAGATATGCTCTGCCAGGCCGAAGGGTAGCAGCAGTGCACTCGTAGACGCCACCCTGTTTGTTTGACTGGGTGCACCACCACAGCAGGACACACATAGCCTTTGGACACACTGTCAGGAAGACACAGCCTCCTGAGGACATGTGTACATTTCCCACTGACACCAGCATATTAACATTTCACTACAGTTAGCGTGATGGGATACCCAAGTGTGAGTGTCTTGTCAGTAGCGATTAACTGTGTTTTGCAAGTAGGTATTTGGCTTGTTGTTAAGTACCAGCAGCAGTTCCATGTCAGCCTACTGAAGGGATTCAAACACTGCTAATGTTATTGGTGTTGCTCTGATGTCATTGAGAACGGGGAACTCACCCTTAAATAAATTACACCCCCAAGGAGTCCTTGAGGGCTTTCACAGTGCAGTGTAATCTCTTAGCCCAATGAGATATAACCATTGCCGTGGGATGTGTGACTCTTCCACAGATAGGACCAACCTGCTGCAGACCTAGCCCAGGGAATTATCTTTTCCTTGCAGAGGTTTGTGCTCTTCTCTGGACATTCCTGTTCAGTCTTTGTTGGCAACAAAAATAATGGTTGTTATATTGTCAACTGTAAGGTCAATATTCATAAGCGCTGCAAATTACACTGTTGTAAAT
This sequence comes from Daphoenositta chrysoptera, assembly GCA_013397915.1. Taxonomy (NCBI): domain Eukaryota; kingdom Metazoa; phylum Chordata; class Aves; order Passeriformes; genus Daphoenositta; species Daphoenositta chrysoptera. The sequence goes on along the minus strand of VZRO01001515.1, from coordinate 14,780 downwards.
CAGTCCAAAAGAGTGTCAGATATGTTTTGATAGAAATTGCATGTTAGAGAAGCAAAATGGCAGGACTAAAGAAAAGGAATTGAGCCAAGTAAGATAAGGAGGCTGTTATCCTACAGAAGATCAGGGTATAAATCCTTGAATAAAGACTACCGTATGTAGTCAGAGAATTACATGTATACTGTCCAATCACTTGATTATTAATAAAGAAATAGGTGATCTTTATCAAGTTAGACCTTTCTCCCATCCAACCTTTCTTCATCTTCTCTTTCAAGGAACAATTTTCAACTACTTAATATACTCCATAAAAAATTCCTTCTTTACCCAACTGCTGACCTCTCTTTGTTCAATAATTTGCTGGTGTCCTTATAAAACACGCACTGGCTCATGTCTGCATTCCAATGTAGTATTCCCCTATACAGAAGAGAATAAAAAAATTACTTTTTCTACAAAATATATCAAAACAAGAGTATCTGGTATAGGCTGGTTTCCTCTGAAGAGTTTGTCCCAGAGCTAATATTTCATCCCACTCCCTCAGTAGCATCAAGCGAACAGAGACTGAGAGCTATTTGCACACATCTTCCTCATTGTAAGAATACAGAAAAGAACAGAGAGCTCTGGATGTCACATTAGACTGAAGAGTCAAATTCAAATTTTCATCACCACTTTGCCTTTTGTTCTCTGAATCTTCTGAGTGAGAACAAGCATATTCTGGAGTGGTTTAATTAAAATTTCAGAGCTACATGTGCACGTGTTTGGATATGTCACTTAGAAACTCAGCTGTTGGTACACGGTACCCAGGGTTTCCAGAAATGTTTGTTCATACTTTGAAAAGGAAAAAAATCATCCTGTCTTTAGGACCTCACAATACATATCTAGATTAGCTCAGTACCCTAGTCCTAGTAGCACTGCATGCTTTTTTTCTCCAATGCAACTCTGTCAAATTCTGGTTATCAGAAAGAGTGAAATCCTGAGGAAAAAGCACCAGAAAAATCTGAGTTAATATTTTACAGAATTCATAAATCCTATTTTCAACATTGAGAGCTCATTACAAGGTTATTTTATGCAGAGAGACAAAGCAGATCTTAATCTATGAGCTTCATTTCCTATTCTAGATAATACAGACTATTTCTCTCTTGAATGTAAACAGGAAAGCTTGACACTACACAGGTTTGCAGTTTTTAATCAAGTAAAAATGGAAGGAATAAATCTTGTTTAAATACTATTACATTTGTTGCATAAATTATATTATACATAGTTAATTCTTGTTAATTAAAATTTTTTAACTAAAATAGATGTCTATGATTATGTTTAGCCATACACTTTAAAGAAGGAAAGTTGTTAGTCCTTTACAAGTGTCTTTCCTAAGGATTTCCTGACTTCAGAAGTCATTTTATCAATACCAAATGCAACATTGTGCAGGGAATTTCCATACAAAGATTTCTTTTTTGATCTCATTTATATTGGCAAGGGTAGCTTGTGCCTTTTATGTATACAGAATTTATTGACCTTATCTAAAATCATGACAAGCATAATTTTATGCTGTTGTACTAATCCATGTCTGAGAAGCCGGGTTTGCTAATACGCCTGCAGGCATGTCAATTTAAACTCATGTAGTGGCTATGCTTCCAAATTTTTCCTACAAACAAAAAAAAAAGACACAGCAAATTTTATCTCCAGGCTGTATGGGCAGTTTTGGAATCCCAGGCTTCATTAAAGCTCTTTGAAGTCCAGATGATTCTTTCATTTTACATGTAAAGGTGCAGACAAAGGTTTGATCATTTCCTTTGACTTCACATCTTTCCTGTAATGCTGTTAGATAAGCTTACTTTAATGTTTTAACCATGATATACAGACAGAAGGATATGAATCTTATGCTGCTTTTGAATTCCTTTGGACTTTCAGAAAGTAGATGAACAAACACAAAATCCTGGTCAGAAACTGTTTCCATGGCAGATGTGACTGAGGACATGGCAGAGGGGTTTGTCACTCCTTTAGTCTGGCAACTGCTTCATCAGGGAACATCAGAAACCTGGAAATCAGCGGAGCTTTGGGTTAGGTCTGGGATACCTCCATGCATGAGATTGTTGACTGAAGTCAGTTTGAATCACCTTTATTTTAACTTCTCATCACGCCCAGTCAGTTCAAGTGGCCACAAATACAGTTTTCCAGCCAGTGGGTGCTAAGTGTTATACTGAAATGTACCAGAGTGGGGAGAAATTGCTCTAAAATTTGCTTTGAAGTTGCCATGGAAACCATCTGCCTCCTATCATCTTGGTTCAGTGTAGCTTTAAAATACAGCTTTAGTTGCCAGATGTCTATACGAGAAACTTTTCAGTGTCAAAAGAACAGAAAAAAAAGAAGAAAAGGTTTATCTACCAGCAGCATATAAATGATAACTGTTCCTGGGTGACTTTAAAGTTGAAGTTGTGGTGTGAATCACCAGGCTCTACCCTTGGATTAGACACATATGTGTTGTTTGACCCTTGCTTTTATCTCCAGCTCACCCAAAAATATTTATGAGCTAGAATCCCAGAAGATCTTTTTTTTCTTTTTCTTCTCTCCAGGCCAGCAAAGAACTTTCTGTTTCAAAACACAAGTTTTCATTGCTTTAGAGCTTCACTTCTGCAAGTTTCTGCCTGAATTCAGCAGCTGGAGATGATAGGGTAATTTCCACAGTCCCTTCAGTTTCTCTACAAGAGAAGTGCAGGGAAAAGGAAAAGGAGAGTCATCTCAGGCACTTCTACTAAGCTACAAACTTATTCTAGCTGAAGAGTCGGATCCTTTCAGAAGCTCCTATGCTAGGTAGAAGAAAGCAGGCTTTTAGGATTTCACCAGAAAAACTGAGGACTGGAGAAGTCAGATTTCTTTTCAGATGGGAGTAAAAGAGAATGAAAAGCCAAGGGTTTGTAGGTTGTCAAAAAACCACTTCATCTGGAAGTCTGACCTTGATACGAGTGAATGTGTGAAATACTATCATGACCCATAAAAGACAGGAGGAAATTTGACCTAGAATGAGACACACAAAGCTAGAGGCATGCCTCTGAGCAGAGCCCTGTGGCTGCACCCTGACAGAAACATAGGTCCTGCAATGCCTTCTTTCTACATGTCACACACCATCTCTGAGGCCTCATATGCTGATCCCTCAGACCTGGTTGTACTGATCAGCATAAGGAAATAGTAATTTAGTTCTTTAGGAGACCTTCCTGGCACATTCATAACACTGTGATCCAGGAGGGAAGAGTGATTCATGTGATGAATTTGTCCTATGAAAAACATATCTCTATAGCTCAACAGCAGTGAAAAAAAAACATCAGCCTAAGACTGGCTGGTTATGTACTGGTCCAACAAATATTCAGAACCTTTTTTTTTCCTCCCGCTTGAATGTTGGTATGTCCACATTGTAACTTGTCAGGGCTTGAAGTGTTTAGTTCAGTGGCTGGCCAAAATGAAACACTACTACTACTCAAGATTCCAACCTATAATACATAATACATTACTCTTTTTAGTGGTTGCCAGGAATTTTAAACAATGGCTACTGTACTAGGCAAACAAGACCTACTGTGCTAGACACCAGGGGAAAAAAAGCCACAGTGAGTACTGCCATATATGCTGCTGGAAGGTGATAAGGTCAGGCAGAGGGAAATAGATAAATGTTGGACAGAAGGTGGAAAGATATGCACATATTAGTTGCAACACAGAGTACAAATGTCATGTTCTACAGATGTCACGTTGCTTCCCTCTAGGAAATCATGCTCCTTCACACTGCTGAGTCCCCTCTTTTGATGGTACCATTGGCCTGTAGACGTAAGGAAATTCTAGAAGAAACTACTTATTATTTCACAAAAGATGTTGTTCTGATGAGTCTTCATTCATTAAAAACATGCAGCTTTCATCCCTACCTCTATCTCACTCTCACACACAAAATTATTTTCATTTCTGCAGTGTGAAAGTACAAAGTTGACTCCATGCAAGGAAAGAGACAAGCATTTTCCCGAGGTTGTTTTTGCTGCAAAACTGAAAAAGCAACAAAGAAATGCACATGAGGAAGCGTATACAGAAGTCTACCCCAAGGCTTCTGATCTCCTTACCTGAATTCAAAGCAAAAAAAAGCTTTGCTGAAGGGGAAGGCTGTTCCTGACAACCCACAACAGATACCATGGCCTGTGTCCAGCTACAGGAAAAGTCAAGGACTCAAGCTTGTGTATAATCTCTGTACAGCCTACACCAAAGTCCAGAGGTGTGGTTCAGTTGCTGTGGGGACAGAAACTTTGTCCAAGTACCCACACATTCTCTGAGAAACAGTACAAGAGAAACCTTAGTTCTGCACGATCCATTAATGTGGACAGAACTAAGTACTCTGCTGGAGTTTGTCTGGGATAACTGTGCTCACTTTGACCACCAGATATCTCACCTACCTCCATCACATTATTATGTGGCTGTCAGGTAAACAGGAAAATCCTGAATCTTTTCTTTTATAGCCCTGGAAGCGTGTGCCAAAGGGCTACTTGGGTTTGTATGATTGGGAAAGGAATGATTGTTGGTGGAGGTGACGAGGATTCATTCATTTGTCTGTGTTTGGAAGCATGCTAAGAAGTGGACCAAGTTCTGTCTGGACCCAAGGGAGGGCACTGAAGTTAGTTCCTAACATTAATAACTTGGTTTATTAGAGTTATATTCTTTTCCTGGAATGGTAATGGTTTAAAACAGTGCTAAAGCAATAATTAGACAGTGGCAACTCAAATGCAGGTATTACAGCTGAGGAAGGCCACCTTTATGTTTCCTGCAGTTTGTCTCACAATACTGAGATTTATTCAAATGGGTTTGACTAAAACTCACTTTCTACACAAGACTTTGAGTGATATGAACCATTGTCACTTAAAAACTCATTTAATACCATTATATTAAATTAAACAAAGGAGAACTACATTAGACTTTGGGGACCACTGTATCTAGTCTCCTGTTTTTACAGATGAGAGTTTACATGAGCTGTTTTGTCTTAGTATAAACTAGTGAAGAGATAGGCTGCAAGTTCCAACAAAAAGACAGATACAGTTTTTTTTTTTTTAAAAAAAGTAGTATCATTATAAAAGAAAAACATCTCAGTCACAATAATACAGTTGCAGTTGTTATCACATATTTCCATGTGCAGCACTCCTTTCGTTGGTGCTGTGGTGTGCCGGGTTCGGCCAAATTAGAGGAGAAATATCCTCTGAGGGAAGGCAGGTTACCACCACCCCTCCCCCAAACCCAGGTTCGGGAAAGAAAAAATTTCCTCGAAGGAAAGTGAAAGAGATAAACACTATTTACTCAACAAACACACAGAAGAGGATAACAAAACTAAATAACAAAACAAAACAAAACAAAACAAATCAAAATAAATCTCTCACTGTGGAGAGAAACCTGGAAAAATTCAGAGTCCTCTTTGGGTGTGGCCTCTTCCCTCCTCAGAGATGGGTCGATGGGGGCCCCTTCCAGGAGGCCTTGGAAAAGGAGTTCTCCCCTGGTGTGGTCCGATGTTGTAGAACAGTCCCAAAAAAGAAGAAGGAGGAAGAAATCCAAAAAAGGTCTCAGGAAAACTCTCTCTCTCTCGAGAAAGGGAGCTGAGAGCTGTCTGGAGAGCAAGGTCGCTGCCCTCCACACTCTGCCGCCGAGCCCAGAGAGAGCTGCGTGTGTCCTTGAGAAATTGTTTTGAAAAGTTCGCTCAGTCTTTTTTCCTCTTGCACCCAGTCTTAAAGGCACAGGATTCATCTTCTGGGCATAGAGTGGTGATAGGGGATACACATCATAAAGTCATCCCAAGACATATGGTCATGCTGCCATGGCCCCTCTGCCTCACAGGTGGACGGTGTCAGTCTGGTGGGGGTGGAGAAAGTTCAGCATGCTGTCAGCATCCACAGCCCTTCACCAGGAGGAGTGATGATGGTTTCTCTTTCTTTGCTCTAGGATCCATGTGGGGTAATTTTCATGATTGTTAGCTCACCTATACACTTCCTATTTCTTCCTTGATCCACAATACCACATGTGAAATTACTGTATACGGTGCATTTTATATATCTCACTTCTTTCCACTCTTCATTATTCCTAAACACAGCTTTGTCTTCATTGATCTACATCTGCATTTCTTTAGGTAACTACTGGAAAGAGACCCCATTGCACTAGAACCATGGAGTCTGTAGTGCAAGGCCTCTACCCCAGCTCTTATCATTTCTTGCTTGCAATCTCCTCCACTGCAATCTGCAAACCCATTTTTCTAGGTGTCTGCTATCTGACAGACTGGAATTTCTCCACAACACATTATTAAGTCATAATCATAAATATTTCATTCTACAGGGAATGTCTACTTGCTACTACCATCTATATATATAGTTTCATCATGTACAAATAAGCAAGAGTAAAACAAGCTAGGCAGGACTGGCTGATCATCAGAAAAATTGTGGTTGTGATTAAATGAAATCAAAACCCCAGGCTGGTCAAAAAAATTTTAAAAAACCTTGCCAAATCAGTACACACCCTGTGACCTATTACAAGTAATGGCAATATTATATTAATAATCCATGGACGTAGAGATGAGACAGTCATGCTGTGACTTCAGGGTGGGTCTCTGAGCTTTTATTCACTTGGCATTTCAGATAATTGCACTGTTCTCTACTTCAGTTGTTAATTTTTTAGCTGTTTTTTTCCATTGGTCCAATTGTTTGGGGTTTTTTTACTTTCATGGCATTAAACATATGTTCAGATATAAAATGAATACCTGAATAATGGAGGAGTTTTTGAAGTGGTAACAAATTAGTCCATTGCCAGTGAAAGAGTTGCATTGGGAAAGAATTCTTCTGCAGAGGTTTTAATTTTAGAATAATTTCTTTCATATTAGGTCCCACTGAAAATAATATTAAAGTGAAAATGGAGTAATGGATCTTGTAGAAAGATCTAGGGGGGAAATATAATTGGATTAAGGACAAATTGGTTGGTCTAGTTTTGATGAATGCATGAAGTTAATGTGATGAGCAAAGATCAGAGGCTTAATTCAGTGCTTTCATTTGAGAACTAGAGAAAGGCTTCAAGCTACTTTACATGCAAGTAAATCTGCTTATGAAAAAAAAAAAGTTATCCCATTCTGTCCATTTTCCTCAAGGAATGGAAAGCATTTACTCTATGTGTACATCTCAGTCATAAGACACAGAGAATGGAAAATGTAGATAAGCAATTTGTCTGGGTTTAGGTGGTTAGGTATGTTAACTTATATGAGGGGGAAGAAGAGAGGATGAGTAGAAAAGTTTTGTTTCAGCTTCCAAGCCTTTGACCTGGAGGGGTGAGAGGTCAGTCTCTGTGGGCATGTCAGGAGGAGCTGGAAAGAGCAGCAGATCTACTGGGCTTAGATAATGGCAATTTGCTCCTCAGCTGTTGTTCCTAGCACTGGCTGATCATCAACTCAGGTTTCAGTGCTTTCTACTCTGTCCAAAAACAAATGGTGGTATTTGAGCCATACCAGCATACTTAGAGTTAAGCAGAAAAGAACCCAAACACTTTCTACTAATAAAATAAAAACCAAAGCAAAAAAAATCCCAACAAACAAACAAACAAACAAAACAAAACAAACCCACAAAAACAAAAAACAAAAATACAAACCAAGAAAACCAAAGATTATATCTTTACCAGACTGCCTCAATTCATGGTTATGTGAAGATTTAGGTTCCATAATGAAACATAGATGTGCTCCAACAAATGTTTCCTAATAGACAACAAGCTCTTCAGCAGCTTCCTCTTTATTTCAGTTACCATTTGTCCAAATAAATTACCAGAACCTCAGTTTTATTATCACTGACAGAGCAGGCTGTCCTGTCATCTTGTCAGATCACAGAATCATTTTATTGAGGCAATCATTTGGGTTGGAAAGGACTTCCAAGGCCATTTAGTTCCAAATCCCGCTGCCATGGTCAAGGACACCTTCCACTAGACCAGGTTGCTCAGGGCTCCATCCAAACTAGTCTTCAACACTTCCAGGGATGAAGCACCCACAACTCTCTAGCCAACCTGTTCCAGTGTCTTGCCATCCTCACAATCAGACTGATTAGGCATGATTTAACCTTGGCAAATCTGTGCTGAACTGTTCCCAGTATCTTATTGTCCTCCATGTGCCCAGCATGTCTTCCAGGAGGTCTCACTCTGATTTTCCCATGGACTGAAGCAAGGCAGAACAACCTGTAGTCCCTGAGGGTGATCTGTTGGCTCATTCGGAATAGGAGTGCAATGTACACTTCCGCATTGGAGACCCTTCTCCTACAGACATCAGTTTTAGAGATTATAGAGAGCAGACTTGCAAGGACTTTGTTAGCTCTCTCAGCAGCCTTGGGTGCAGCCTGAGTCAAATGAACCCATGCAAGTCAAGTCCATGCAAGCATTCCCAGTCTTTGTTTACTGCTGGTCGTACTCCTCCTCCCTGAACCCCTTCACAGGAGAACTCAGATAAGCTAAAGGAAAGAAAACAATGAGTGTTTAAGATTTAAAATGTTGGTTAAACATCTACTGTAAGGATGTTGTGTGTTCCACTCCTGTTAGTTGTGAAAACACTCAGGGTATCTTCAGTAAACATCATGTTTTCAAGACAATCAACTTTGCATGACATTAGTTCATGCATACAAATCGTATAGATCTTTCACTTCCTAAGCAGTAAGTCTGGCAGGAGAATAGATAATGAGTTTGAAAGAAGCATTGCAAGGTGCAGGCACACCTGTCAATATAATGTATTTTCTTAGGCATGCATTTTGTAGCACAAAAAATCAGCATCAGAGAATCACAGAATGGTGGAAATTGAAAGGCGCCTCTGTAGATGATCCAGTCCAGTCACCCTGCTCACACTAAGGTCACTTAGGGCAGGTTGCTGAGGGATAGGTCCAGTTACATTTTGAATGTGCCCAAGGATGGAGACTCCACATCTCTCTGGAAAGCCTGTTCCCCTGTTTGATCACTCAGAGTAAAAAAAGTGGTTTTTTCTTATGTTTAAATTAAAAAAGATTGAACTATTTTTAGTCTCGCTTGATGGGATTCTTGTTAGCTAATTTTTGGCTGTGAGAGGTGAACATTGATCAAGATTCATTTTACCTGTGATTGAATAAGATTGATCTTCTTTCAAAATCCATTCTTTCACCTATTATGGAATGACATAGACAGATAAACATACAAGACATGAATCCTACCTATGGTACTTCCATAGAACCACACAAAGTCAAAAATGAAACAGAAGAAATTTGACCCCAGAATTTGACCCCAGCCGAAAGAAAAAAAATATAAATAAAAAAGGCAAAAGAACTGTACTTCTCTGCTTTGAAAACAATTATTTCCAGTAGCTAGGATTTAAAATACAAAGCTATTCTGGTTTTCTTCTTTGCTTTGCTATACTTTGCTTATTCTGTCTCCTGAAGGAAACTGTATTTATGGGATCCATTGTGCTATAGGAATACAATACTTTATCCCATTCTACTTATAACCTCTAAACCTGTTGGTTAACTTAATCTATCTACTGTTAAACTGGGACATGAGAGCCCAGAACCAACAAAAGTTGTAAAAATCAAGAAATGGTTGATAATGATGAAAAGGAGAGTAGAATTGAGTGCTTATCTATTTTGAGAGTTAATAGCCAATGGACCTAACATGAGTACCAGATGGTCAGTCAGTGCACTTGTAATTCCAACCTAGCTACAGAACCTGATTTTTCTTGCCTTGAAAACAGAAAACATACAGGGAACACAGTAGCAAGGGATTGATTCGGGAGTAGGGGAAGCAAGAGAGATATTGGGCATGTGATAATCTAGATAGTATCATGGAAATTCAGGGAACACAGAGAACCTGGGGATACTGCAGAAGGAGCAAGTGGGGGATGGATATAAGACATAATCTATGAGAAGTAAGTTTCAGTAGCTCTTAATCCACACAGTACCTCATACAATCAGGAACTGGAGTGCAATTGGACAGCAAATGCCCTAATAGCCGGTTTCTGCCCTCAGTTATAAAGCTATAAAAGAAGAATAACTCCCCCATTTTTTATTTTATTCCTAGTTATCACAAGGTGACCCATCTGTTTATATTTTCTGATGCAATGCATGGTGATGGCAAATTGAAATTCCCGTCAAATGACAATATTTTGCATATACTTAGCAGCATCTAAGAAACCAAGAGCTTCACAATGTCATATCCTGACTTGTCAAATAGAAAACTACCATCTGATTAACATTTTAAGTGTCAGAGTTGCTTGGATGACACATTTAGCAAGATACAAAATAAATTCAGCCATATGTTTTAAAATACAATAAGAGAGTAAAGAGAACTAAGCATAAGTAGAAGCCTTATCCATGGCCCAGACTAAAATGATGGCTGCCTACATTTAGGCTCTGAAAGGTCTAACTAATAATTTTCTCAAATGAATCAGTTTTCAAAAGAGCTGGTAAATCCAAACTACTCCGGATCATCACATCTTCAAATTTAGTGCAAGGAAGGCGAACTGATTTGAGATCAGAAACCTTTCTTGAGATGATTTGGTGGGCGTTGACACATGTAACCCAGGTGTCACCCCTTTGCTTTTCATCAGGTGAGAGAGAAAAGTCTTCGATCTTTTACTAGCCTGTGAACCATTAAGTGGGAACACATCCAATAAGAAGTACATAAACCACATTCTATCCACTAAATGCCAAAAATTATCTGCTCCATACATATCACAGAGTCAGTTGGTCTGTGAGGATGTCACGGTGAAGACCAAAAGCTTTGCTAGAGTCAAAGCAGTGTCCACTGCTTTCCCCTCGTCTACCAAGTTACTAATTTCACTGTAGGAGGTGATGGTGTTCCTAAGGCTCAATTCATCCTGTGTCTCCATGCTGACTACTCCCAATCACCTTCCTATCTTTCATAAGTCTGGAAACAGTCTCCAGGAATGTCCCAGGACTGAGGTGAGGCTGGCCAGTCCCAGGATTGTCTGTCTTGCCTTTCTTGAATGTCAGAGTGGCATTTGCTTTCTGCCCATTCCAAAAATCCTCCTGTGATCTCTACAATCTTTCAAAGGTAATTGAGAGCAGCCTCACATCAGCCAGCTCCCACAGCACTTTTGGGTATATCTCATCCAATCCCAGTAACTTGCATATACCAGATTTCATTTAAATCTTCCCCAACCTAATTTCTTGCTTCAGACTTCCCCCTTGTTTTCAGGTGCCTGGGATTCCTGAAAGCAAATATTACCAATAAAGGACAAAGTAAATAAGGTGTTGAGTGTCTTGGCATTTTCCATGTCCTATGGCATCAGGTCTTCTGCCCCTTTCAGCATCAGGCTCGCGTTTTTTCCCATCTTCCTTTTGCTCCTGAGGTACCTGTAGAAACCTTTCTCATTGATTTTCATGTCCCTTACAGTTTCGATTCCAGGAGGGCTTGGGTTTCTCTAACTGTGCACTCTTGAACAATGTCTCTATATCCTTTTTGGGTCACCTCTTCCTGCTTCCAAACCTTGTATATATATTATCTTTTCTTTTTTGTGTTTGAGTTTGGCCTAGAGACCCCTGCTCATGAGTGCAGAACTGCTGCTGCCTTTGCTTGACTTTGTACACATTGGGATGGAGGCACTGCATCCAAGTTTCCTCAGACAAGCTAGACTTGTCTAGCTTGATACCCAGTGTAATGTCATCTCCCTCAACCTCTATTCTTTCTGCTAGAGAAGGGCACAGGGATACAGTCATTCTTCCCTGTATTACAGGCAGCTGAGCAAAAAACTGAACACAGGGAGTCATAATTTCCTAGGCTTTTAGCAATCCAGTCATGTATGATCAGGTTTATTGAGCTCTTTGAAAAATAAATACATAAATCTCACCATGTACTTGTGTAATACATAGGAAAATGTTCTGGTGTTTCAAGGTAAGTCAAATAGCATATTTGACAATGTTATTTCTGCAATTGTGTAATACAATGTGCTTTTTCAGGCATTTGAGCAATAATATCCTTTATAGTGTTCTTTAGATTTTCAAAAGGTTGCACTTTTTCTTTTTGTTGTCATAAGCACCCTTAAATATAAGACATGTTACATCATATTACCAACATTTCACATTACTATTTAATAAGAAGGCAAAAGAGAAATGCCAGCAGGATGATTATACTTTCACTTTTCACTGTACCGGTGAGGAACAATTACACTACAACCCAACAGAAGAGAAGTGCTACAATATGGAGTTGAAAATACAAGGTGACAGCCTAGGAAAAAAACCCCTGTATTGCTTTTATGCAGTGGAAATTTCTTGTTCTCTTAAAAAAATAAATCAGACATATCATAGATCTGAAAGGGAAAGTTGAGTCTATAAGTAAAATTGGAATTCAAACTTACATGCTTCTGCTTTTGGGATAATAAAAGTTAGTCTTTTGGGTAGATGGGGAAAAAAGAGACCAAGGGACAGACCAGTAAGAATTAGGTTAAAAAGGAAGTAAAAAATGTGACTGAATGCTCTACAATTGGAAGGCAGAAAGGATGAAAATAAGAAATGAGCAAATAAGGACATAATTTATTCACCTGTGGAAGAAGAATTCCGTGGAAGGAGATGCAAAGCAGGATATTTCTACAAATGTACATCTTGCCAGATTTAAAAGTAACAAGACAGCAGACTGTTCAGATAAATACAAGTGCAAAGAATTAATACAATCTTGCAAGTGTGAAAGAAATATTTAAGATTTGTTCCCTCCCTTTTTGTTTTTGTTTTACTTTTTGTTCATTCTTTGGTTTTTCATATATACAGATCTACTTACATCTCTGGTTTATATAAGTGATAGCTTCTTGAAGCTGGGACTCCTCTGTAAAGTCTGCAGATATTGCTGAGCACAACAATGACCATTCTCTGCCTGGGACTTTCCAATGCTACCAACCACCCCCCAGTCCCATCCCCCTTAGCTTTTGCTCAGAAAAAAACAGTGTCTATTGCAGGGAAAAGTGATTTTTAGAGTGATTTATGTCAGCATTGCGTAAATAAATGTCAGACACGTTACAGGTTACCAGATTCAGACACTATCTGAAGATTTAGGCACTTAAATTTAGGTGTCTGTAAGAGCTGGAAATTTCACATTTGATGGCAGCCAATGGGGACCTGGCTGGTGCAAATATGGATTCTGGAGAGCCATTTATCTCCTAAAAGCAGACACCTACATCTGGACAGGTAAATAGCTCTCTATACTGCATTGGCTGACATGACTGAATCTCCCTTGATTTTAATGGGAGCTTATATGCCTGGCTCAGAGGTTAAAGTTGTTAATAAGAGTCTTTGCACTATAATTAGAGAAAGAGAGTAGCACTCTTATGTGGCAGTATTGGAAAATCCTCAGTTGCTTTTATGGCTTTTCTAAAATAGACTGACATTGTGTCACGTATCTCTAGATGTCTGAACCTTTATCTAAATCCTACCCTTAAATCCAGAATGCTCAATACTCTGTTAAAAAAAAAAAAAAAATTAAGAACTTCAAAAATAAATCAAAACCACACCTCCAATTCATTATGGCCATGACTTAGAATATTGACTTCTGGAGAAAGGAGAAGGGGAAAGGGAAAATGAACCGTGAAGAAGAAAGGCCTTTCTAGATCCAAATTTATTATCAGATCTGGTAAGGCAAAATTATCCTTCTGTGTGGATTTTGGGGGAGGAAAGGGTGTTGATTCTCCAGTTTTATCCATTTTTATATGTGTTTCCTAATGACTACCTGATACAAAGCTGTCAATACTACAAGATTCTAGTACCTGGCATCATTTTGCTGATTAGCCATGGGTTTGACTGACACATAGTTTGATTAGAGCTCAAGAAAAGCATACTTTGAAGTCAAACACAAAAAACACATACATTTCCAGTTCAGCCACAGATCACTTCAGAAAACCGACTAAAGAAATTCAGAACAGTCCATTTTTACTGTGCTGTAGTGCCTCCTTCCTTAATTGTCATGCAAAGACTGCAGTGAATTTCTTTCAAGTTACTCTGAGTCAACTGGAAGACTTTTTAAAGCAATCTCTGCTTTAAAGAACCTTCAATAAATTGCTGTAATTATTTTTCTAGCTGAAACAATTAGTAAATAATTGAATTTTTTTATGCCTTTCATAATTTCAATTATAAACTCGTAAGTGCATTGTTAGTTCTGGCAGCTCGTGATTTTTTTTTTCCCTGAAAGGGTTAGTGCTCTAGTAGGCACTGCATGTTAACTAGGTGTGAGCAATTGAGAATATTAATTTGTCAAAAAAGATAATATATGAATGTGGCGAGCTCTAGGTATTAATGACTGATGTGAAAATACGAAGCTCTGAGTGTCAGTCTTCTCCCTGGCCCATCACAAACTGGGTGCTGTTTAAACCAGGCCAGCTTGACCAGAAGACCTGCTGGTCACTGGGGCATTGTCACGGAGAGAAAAGTGACCATGCATGGGAATTAAATCAGGTGATGGGATACCATGCGGTGGTGACCACGGCACATCACAGCTGTGACATAACTGTAGTCATGTCAAACTGAACACTGAGAGAGGAAACGTTATTTCAGGGAAAGGACGTCAAGTTGGATTGTGTCAAGTTGTTTTCACTAACCAAAATACTTTCTTCTTTTCAGTTCAATACATACCCTAAGAGGATTCAGAAGATTATTTCTAACATAGGTAGATGAGGCAGCCACTCATGTGGGAAGCAAGGTTTCATTGACAGTACAAAAAACAATGATATCTTTACACCCTGAATAAGGATTTTAAACTCAGTCTTGCAACAAAACTGTAGTGAGCCAGCAAATTATTTATTT
>VZRO01001514.1:333421-426781 GCA_013397915.1 Daphoenositta chrysoptera | reverse complement strand
ATACATGATCCACACCCGGGTCCCGAGTCAAGGATCCCAAATATGTTGCCTCACCACCATCCAGTTGCACACTTGTACCCATAAGGTCCCAAACTCGAAGTAACCAGGTTGTATAAGCCTCACGCCCCCGTTGCACAATGTCTTTTCGCATATTACGGAGACTGTTGTACGACAGGGACTCAGTGATAATTTCAGGTTCTGGCTCCCCTGCTGGTTGTGAGGGCCCTGGATCCCCATCATCATTAACTGGGCGTACTGATTTGGCTTTATACTTCCTCCTCTGCACAGGGCGACTGCTGCCGGTTGTGATTGCCCTTGTGGGGCAAGAGAGCAGCCACCTGGACCTGTCACTCTGGCCAGGGCTTTTGTCTCTCTTAAGTACTCAGCAATTTGTTTCTTAGCAACACGTATGGGGAAAAATTCTTTAAGAGAAAAAGGGGAAAAAAACTGAGAACCCCTTTATAAAACCCCAACATCAGCAAAGCTGAAATATTGGATCCACCCAGATATTGGACGGTGGAGTCTATCTAGCCTTCAGCTCAGAGACTTCATCATAAAACATGTGCTAAATTAAGGCCTTTTCATGTAGATGGTCAAAATTTCTGAGGATTCCTGTGTTTTAGACTGAAAAAAGAAAAGAAAATGTCAGTTTGCAGAATACTTTTTAACAGGGGTCCCATTTTTTTCTGCTTGAACACCTTACTAGACCTGCCTTTCCTGGGAATATCAAAATAATTTCCTGGTGAATTTCTGTAGTGCCTTCCAAGCTTTGTGTCTGTGGAGCAGATCCCTTCTAAACACACAAGATATCTAGCTATCTCAAGAGTCACTAATCCAAACCAGAGTCTAGTTGTCTTTATCATTCAATGAGTGTGGGCAGTGGGCAGAGATACTTCATTATATGGATGCTGATGATTGGCTCACATTTGGGAAGTGCCCGTGGATAGGACAAGTTTAGTATTAAACATCTGTGGCATGGCTTAAGAGAGGTTTATATGAGCCAGTACACTTTGATCTGTAAAAATCTGGACCTTTGTCTTTAGGACAATCCTTTCTGAATGAAGAAATTGCCAACATTTTGATCTAAGAATTGTTTAAATTGTCTTGTGTAGTCACACAAAGAAAGAAATGTATAAGCAGTAATAATATGGAAATGTGCCATTTTGCTAGAGAGAGAGAGAGTTATAATTTGCTAGCAAATATTTGCTAGACTAGTAGGTAGTAGCAAAGCATCTTTAAGAATCTTCCACATCTTTGCAATACGTACCTGCTTGTTGGGTTTGGGGTGAGGGTTTGTTTTTTTTCTTTTTTGGAGGCTGTGTTGGCCCTTTTTTTTTATAATTTCAGCAAGTGTCCCAGTCACTCTAACAAAAAACAAGGCAGAAATGCAAAACAAACAAATAATAACTTCTACCAATAACTTGCAAAAAGCAATGTAGCTCCAGAAGCTGTAGAAGATGACAATTCTCCCCGCATGACCAATGAAGGATTTTTAGTGGTACCTCCCCGTCACCATATCATTTTTCCATTATAATGATCACTTCCTTCAAAATCTTTCCTGCTGTATCATTCTGCTTTCATTCACTCTGCGTGCTTGAACACTACCAAAATGCTGACTAACAAAGTTAGTTATAACAACTGTTAAAAATCACTGCAACCTAAAGTATTATTTCTATAAATATAGATAAGACCAAATTTGTTAAAAACTTGAATTTCCACAAGCATATGTCAGTTTTGACAAAGATTTCAACAAAAGTTAGAATTTCTGGCTAAAATCAAGGAGGAAAATTACTGTTTCCATATCATCTGTGGGAGTTCGTGCATATCTAGTTACCTTGCAGAATCTGCTGCTGGATTTTTCACATTTTAAAAATGCCTGTCTTGATGTAGAATAGAAAAAAAAGTTACTAAATCTTCATATCATTGATGTCAGCTACGGAGAATGGAGAGCATTCCCTGCCTTAAATTAGCATGTTTATGGAAACGCAAAGTTTTGCATATTTAAATACCAATGTGTGAATTTATGCTTATGTTGCTTTACTCCTTAGTAATACAGGCAGAATTTTACTAAGTAGCGTTGGAAAGATGTAAAACATTCATGTATAATTTATTTAACTGTTTATGAGGAAAGCCTGATGGTAGAATAATTTTGAATAAATATTTTACTCATTGATTCAGCTAATTTATAAATAACAAACTTGACTTGTTAATATTTTACACAACGCAAAATGCCAAAATTCACTGGATACAATTTATGCAACACAATTCATATATATGTAATTGCATATCACTACTCCAGGATTCAAAAGAACATTTTTCTCTGCTGCTATTGAATTAGTAATGAATTAATATATCTTAGTTTTCTTTGGTTTTATTTTTAACCTAATTGTCTGTGTTGGATAGGGGCTTTCACCTTTGTAGTCACTTCTTAAAAAGAAACTTCTTGTATAACTATAAAGTCATGATTCCACAGTCAAAAATAATAGCAACTTTGTCCAGACCGTAGCCCTAACTCAGAAAACAGCAACTGGAAATGAAAAATTAGCAAACTTTTAGCTAACGGCAAAAATATACTCAATTGTATAAACTGAGAGCCATGAAGTGTACAAATTAATTAAAAATTAAAAATATTGAGGAAAAAGGTCTTCCACTTGGTGTTGGGCCAATCAGGGATTTAAGTATAGCAAAACATGGCAATGATGCAAACTTCCGCCAAAATGAGAATAATAAAACTGCCAAAAAAAACCACAGGAGAAACAAGTGCTAAGCAAATACCTTCTCTATTTAGGTGTCGGTGTGATATACCCTCATTCCACAAGCTCAGAAAATCTTTTCAATTGAAGATAGATATAAGCTTATGATATGTATAAACATTAACAAACCAAATGGAGAGTAACTCCAACAGCTGAGGATATCCGATATTATGAAGACTGCAAAATAAATATAGAGAAACTGTTGAAAACTACACCACTTAATGAATGTTAATATTGTGCCAACTTTCACAACAAAGAGAAAAGATGATGCAATTAATCAGTAGAGGCTGAGACGTTTTCAAAAGAAATACTTTCAGCAAAATAATTCACCCTTCCATGTTTGGGGCATTATTTTTTTAAAACATATATATATATATATATAAATATACATGTGTGAATGTCTGCATTTGATGTAGTAATACCCAATATTTATTCATGTACAAATATAGAAAGGATGCAACATCAATAGAAGACACAAACTACAAACCACCAAATAGCTGACTAATCCTCCAGTGTGGTTGAGTGGAGCGACAGGACAGCTTCCACACAGATTTCAAAGGGACTGAGACAAGGTTTGTCACTATTTAACATTTTCATGGATGTCCTGGGCAATCAAACATTGTCTGTACCAAAGATAAAAGCCATTCACTTCACTTGGTATATAACTTTGTTTGAGATCTTGAATGTGTTCATTAATCTATGGCCAAATATTATAAGGAGCTTTTCAATATTATGGGAGCTTTTCAAATCAAGTAGAGATTGTAAAAAGTGGTTTTTATGTTCATTTTGACAAGATGCCTTGGCAAGAAGGTATCATGGCCATTACCTATTAAAACTTGTCCACCAAATGTCTTTTGAAACCAGATTTTACCAAGCACTAATCTTTTATTTTGAGAGAGACAGATTTGAACAGCTGCAGATGTATCTTGCCTTAAAAGATACCTTTGACCCAGATAGCCAATCTATAGCCATAATATTGCATTCAACCTTAAAATGTGAATAAAAAAATAAAATCAAATTCCGCTGTTCTGGGGAATTAAAACCTAGTTTAAATCAGACATAGAGGAAACTGAACCTGGGCTTTACTGGTCTCCTATCAGTATCCTCTCTTTTGCTGAAGCTGTTCTGCAGAAATTTTAGCTCAAGTGTCGGCACAGAAAAAAAAGTTCAAAAATACTGCAAGCTATTTGAAAATTAAATTGTCCTTCTACATTCATGCATATCTTAATAGCATTATTCATTTCATATTCACATTCGACTCCCTCCTATTTCATAAACATTAAAGCCTGACCTGCAGTTCCGGCTCTGCTGTACACAGCTAGGTGCTGGATATAGATCATGAAGAAAGGTTCCTGCCTCAAGGGATGAGGAAGTCAAGGCCTTTACCCTGCAAAGGCTCATTCAGAAGATTAGTTTGATTAGCTGTGAGAAGAGTGACAACAACAGACAAGCCTGCCTAACTCATCCATCCCAAATTTTAGTTAAGGAAGTGGTCCCAATGATCTCAGTGGAGCTGCTCACGGAATATTATAAATTTAAATGCCAGCATATGTATTTGAAAGATCAAGGTCGTACGCATTTTGTTTCTTCCCTTTTCCACTGCACATGATTTATGCTTTTTCTAATGGTGTGTTGTTAGACAAGAACTGCTGCAAGATGAATTATTGTCCAAAGTGTTCGTCTGGTCCCCCAGGTGTGTGGTGTTCTGTGAAATGTAGGCTTGGGATAATTTAACATTCCAGCTTTTTCTGGCTTGTTTCTAGCCTGAAAAATGAATTTGCATTGCTGTACTTGGATATTGCACTATCCTTCCTCTGCCTGACCCTCTGACACATTCTTGTTCTTTTATACATTAATGCCCCAAATGGAAGACATGCAAAGACACTTCTCTTCAGATGACAATTTTGGAATTCTAGTGTTATTTTTATCATAACACCATTTTGAATAAAATTTCTTTGAGTCCTAAGCCAAGGTCTGAGAGTTTTGCATAAAATCTGGTATTTCTGGATTTATTTCCCATCATATTTGCCAAATACTCTATTATTGTGCTTCAATTTTCTTTCTACTGTAATACTTGGCAACCAAAAATTGGGGGAATGAAATATCTTTAAATTACAGAAGTTTTTAAAAGTTTTATAAAAGCATCTATTTATTAGCCTCTTTAAAGGTAAACCCTAGAAATTAATGATTGACTTTTACCTTAACCTCAAATTATCGTCAAGTTTCTCACAAAGAGGTTGACAAGCTTTTTTTTAATCCTAATTGGTAACACTTACCTCACCATAGAATTTTCTAATGAAAGAGAAGTGCATGGGAAAAGTGTAAAAAAGGCCAAGATGCAACACAAAATATTTTGTGTTGTCACTGAGGCTTCTGCTTGTGGAGTGCTACTTCATACCTGAATTTTTCATCTGCATTCAAAAGAGAGCATTTCTTCTAGTGAATACAATTTGTGCTGTATCAAATAATTGTATATGAAGTGAGTAACATCCATTTTGGGTTACAGCTGTAAAAAGTAAACTGGAGTTCGGGAATTTCTGAGCAAAGAAGATTTCAGCCTAATGTTCCACTTCTGGGATTACGACAATGAAATCCCAAACCATATGTTCATATTATGTTATTCTAATACAAGTTTCTGAATTGACTTTTACTACACTACTTGTGTTTCATGAGAGATTCAAAAGAATGTGTCACTAAGCTGAAGTCTAAGGAACCAGTGAGTAAATATCTGCCAATATGCATGCATGAATCTTTGAAATAATTATTAAAACTTATTTGATATCGGTGAATTGAAACATCTGTCAGAATCTGCTGTTATTTGGAGGTAAGAAAAAGCACAAAGAAAAAAATCCAAACTTTTTCATCAGCCTCTGAAACCTGTGAAAATTTTGATTAGCAATTATTCACAGAGGTAAATTACTCAAGTGCTCCTTAAAATAAGCTGTCAACAGGAAAGGGATAGATATACTTGGCAGACTCATGAAATAGGGTTAAGACTTTAAATTAGCAGTGCAATTTATCATTCAGATTACTAAGGATGAAACAGTGCAAACAAAATCTCACAAAATTTGGCAGGGAAAGAAAAGGAACAATATAACTGTAGGGAAAAAAAAAAAGACATGAGATATTCTATCATATTTGGTGACGGTACTTGCCTAATTTAAAAAGAGGAAAATTCAGTCTTCTGTGATCTTTAGTAAATAGAAGAAAAATAGAAAATTAGATGATTTATATTACTTGTATGAATACAGTGTAGTACTGCAGTGATAGGATTAAAACCACACATTCCTACACATACATAGTCTTTTCTACACTGATACAGAGTTAGGTGCATTGCAGATGTATTACCTGGACAATTCCTCAGCACATGTAAGAAAAATTACCTTCATTACAGTCCTTTGGTTTATTTGTAGGGCTCTTAATTAGAGTGAAATCACCAAGCCATCCCAAAGAAAAATGAAGCAGCTCCTTTATTTGCAAAAAGATTTTTCCCTCATCAACTTTCTCATAGCAAATATGACCATGGAATGCCACACCTTATTTCTACAGAACCATTTTTAGTGCAATTGTTGCATTTTAATAAAAGCACATTCTTCTGTCTGCTGCTTAGACTTTGTTTTCATTGTCACTGTTGCCATCCCTGTCTCTTTGTCATTATTCTGAAGTGATACCAGGGTTGGGAAACCACACCATATCCACCTGGAAGCAGCACAGGTCCCTTCTACAGCCTCCAGCTTATCCTTAACTCAGGCAGCTCATCAAGGCAAACATATCAAGTCCAAAGTCTTTGTAGTGCTTTCCACAGCCTACAGCACTCAAGGGATAACAGCAGGTGGTTTTCAGTGGGAGATTCAATAGAGACAGTGCATGCCAGGGCCCACATATTCCACATCTTGTTTAGATTTTAAACAAAAAGAGATTATTTCTTCATTTCATCTTGAAATTTCATTAATTCTCTAGGAAGCAGCTCAAACTTGTAATTAAAACTAAAATAATATATCATCACTGTCATTTTTCATAGTAACTTCAGAGTCAACCTTTCCCATAGCACAGAAAGCATTCACATATAAACGCACCATGTTGTTTCTAAAGATAGGATGGGAAATGAACAAACATTTCAAAACAAAAATAAATCTCTCACTTCCAATATCAACATCAATGTTTAAATACATTGATAATATTGCACAGGATGCACAGGCCAAAAACCAATATCCTCAAGGAAATAAAGATAATTAAAACTTTACTGAAAACCCCTTACCTCCAGCAAATCAACTAAATAATAGATCTAAAATTATCTCTTGACCACTGTGCTCTGCAAAGAACAAAGAATTATGAAGAACAGAGCAGAATCATACCTGCTGGTAATAAACTATTATCATCTTGTCTTGATACATAGATTCACTTCTGTCTTCTATGTCACTATATCCAAAGTCTGGACAAGAAAAACACAAACCACCAGAGAACATTGCAGCTGAAGATGTTTTACCTTAGTTTGCATAAGGGGTGTTTATTAATATTGATATTTACAGACAACAATGAATTATTTTTTAATTAACCATATAGTCAGAGTGCTTTGGGTTGGAAGGGATCTTAAAGATCATGCCACCCCAACTTCCCTGACATGAGCAGGGACACCTTCCACTAGACCAGGTTGTTCAGAGCCCCATCCAACCAAGCCTTTAGTATTTCCAGAGATGGGACATCCACAGCTTCTCCGGGCAATGTGTTCCATAATAGCAATATTAAGTGTTTTATGAGGCCTAACAAAGTCAGAATAGCATCTGATTTTAATGGGCATTTTCTTTCTATGCTCAAGAGCTTGTAATTGGATCTTGGGCACTTCAAATCATGTAGAGACACACTGCAGATTCTAGTCTGACATTTAATGACATGTTTCCCCATACAACATTTATTAACTTTCTATTTAATAGTTTATAGCTGGAAGTATCATTGAGAAATACTTTAAGTACATTTTTATGTTTGTTGACAACCACAGGAATTTTTTACAGACACACTCAATTGCGGCAGTTAAAACAACCTACATACATATTTCCATGACTAATGTGAATGTTTGTACATACACATATATGTGTGAGTCAATGAAACATTTCCGCAGGAAAACGTGCTGTAATTTTCTGAAAAAACGTGCAGACATAATGCTAACTAAATTTTCACTGGAAAAGTAGATGCATTGCTGAATTTAGTGTAGACAGAATAAATGAAATGGCTAATATTAAGATTTTGTAACACTGTCTATCAATGTAAATTATTCATATTAGTTGAGATTTTGGCAAGCTTTTATGACTTGGGAAGAAATTTTGCTAAGGCAGCTAGTCAATATGTCAAAAAGAAATATGTGATCTTTCACCAAGCTAAAGAATCACGAAAATCAAGAACTCTGCCTTGCAATTTCAGGTGAGCTTTGTGTCTCTGGTACCAGTTATTACCAAAGAAGAGTTACACTACACGAAGGACCAACACTGACCAAACTGTACAGCCCCTGACAATTTTGGCTCTGTTTTTTGTCTTAACAAACAAAAACATCTTCATAAGCTTCTGCAATAATAAAAAATTAGTTTCAGTGCTTGCAAATTCCTCAAAGTTTCACTGACAGTAAATATAAACCCATAAAAAGCTATCAGATCAATATTTGGACTTAGATGCAATAATGAATGTATTAAACCACAGGAACAAAATCTGAATAAACATACCATGCCACACATCTCCCCCTTGTGGAAGGAATCCCAGCTATTATTAGCTTAGATGAATCACTAGGGTAACTGCTCTTGCAAAAAATACCTTTCCAGAACTAGCCTGAAGATTTTTCTTCTCCTCTTTAAATTCTTCTTCTCCTCTTCATCCTCTATTTCTGGATGATTCCACATATTTGGATATTTGCTTTTGCTGGAATAATCTACTTACTCAAAACACTGAGTACTGCAAAAAACACCATATGCCTCTTCTCAACTCCAATTCTCTAGTGATCTTTCTGTAAAAGAGAGGGTTTTCCTATGCATTTAAAATAATTCCTCATCTGCCTCACACTGGGGAAACATTTCTTATTACATTAGGCATAGATACTCAAGGGGAAAAATATGAATAACAATACAGGGAACATTGACTTGGGAGAAATTCCTTTCAGGAAGGAGCTGGAGAACTCAGTTTCATGCACGTGACAGTCTAGTCCAGTTACTGAAAACTGGACATATTTCAGTAGCAAAATCCCTGGGTCAAATAATCAAATAGATGATTCAGCATTGAGCACACTGAAAGAGATATTTCTAAAGAATGCTATATAGGAAAAACAATTTACACCAGAAATTCAACAATTTACTATAACTTTAAACTTTTGTGCATAATACCCATGAGATAAACTATAACTCCATTCCACTTTAGAAGCTCCCAAGCTGAGGCTTAACATCCTGAATGACAACTAAGACAACTTGTTTTGGCCAGCCAACTCTTACTGCAGATGGTCCAGCAATAAAAACCATTCAAAACATCTGTTCCTGTCCTTGACAAAGAATTTCCCAGATTTTTTTTTTTTTATTCAAAACACTGCTGTAGAGCTTAACATCCTTATATACTCTTCTAAATATGAAATAGAAATCAGGGAGATTTGGATTAGGTCACATCAGAATGAAAACAAAAATAGGAACCACATCTCCCATGTCTGACCCCTTTAAATTGTACTACATGGGAAAACACTATAATTTTTATTCTATAATTTTTATCCACATAGGTAAAAGGCCATAGGAAGAGAATCATTTTCTGGAGAAAATGTATGTGAATGGATGGAAATCCATTATAGACACCAACAATTTTCAACTTACAGACAAACCCAGAAGAGTGATAATTGCACAAAGTATCTTTGTAAAGTAGTATCCTGAAAATAGACAATATTGTGATAGTCAGAAATAAAATTAATTTCCTTCACAATGGCCCAGGATTTATGTAAGGAGAGTGAAGTAGGTCCAAAATGTCGGCTAAACCTGATATTTTGACTTCAAGATGTTCAGAATACCAGGCACAAGAATGAGATGTTGAGCAATTTCTCCTTAATCATTGAAATATCACTTTATTATTACAGACTAACCAGCTGTACAGAGAACCTGCTAGCTGGAACCTCTGGGGAAAAAAAATTCCTTTACCATTTCTTCTGCTTACCATCAGAAAAAATCTACAGTTTTAAAAACAAGCTCTTCTACTTCTGCCTCCCTTTTACATGGGAGGTTTTAAAGTCTTCCCTCTGACTTTAAAAACTCTTGATTTATGCAGAAGGTAATTTGATAGATATTAATTTAAAATATTTTTCAAAAGTTGTAGAACATGTCTACAAATTGACATAGGTGGTCATAAACCAATCCACTGTCAAGCCAGCTTAGAAAGCAAACTTTAAAGAATACCCAGTAAGGTTTTGCTGTCTCCAAATTCTATGCACAGAAAATAGCAAACATCCAAATAGATTTATTTATTAGCAGGTTTAATTCTTTCCTCCCATATGTTGTTTCCTTCATAATTAATTGTTTAAGAATATCAGACTAAATCACAAAAGGTCAAAAGTCTTTTTGTAATCTTATTTTATCATATGCCATGATTATATTACAACACAGCAGAGAATGGGGGTTTTTTATTATTTAATATTCAGTCTGTTTTATCTCTTACTGACAGACTGAAATATTTTTATCTTATTCAGGAAGGATTTTATTTGTGAAAAAAACCTCTCTTGAAAACTTACTATCTGGTGTTTTCCTGGGTCGCCTGTATCAAACTTTTAGAGGCAAATACGTAAAATTCAGAAGTTTCTTCTCTATTACTTTTTCTAGGAAGATACATTTACTAGCAGTAGTCAGCATTTCTTTCATCAGTGTGGAATTATACAGCAGCTGACCAACAGCTATTTCACAGATCACCATTTCAACTCAGAATTCTTACTCTGCTTCTGCAAAATGCACACTCTGATAAGCACTACACCAAAAGCTGATAGGCTCTTGATTTAAACTTCCTTCCAGAGCTGCAATGAGAACATTGACTTTTTTTGGGAATGAAAAATAACAGCAAACAGGAGCCCAAAAAAGCTATTCCTAAACCAACTATTTTATGACATAAAAATTGGTTTCATGACTCTTCTATCTTTCCTTCCCAGACCACTGCCATGCAAGAAATCCAGGAGCTGATGGAGAACAGCCCTTCCAGGCAACACACTCATCTTCCTCCATCCCTCTGGATTCTTGCAACAAACCTAGCTTTGGTGGCAAGAGGTAACTTCCTGAGATGGTTAGAGTAATTCTGTGAGGAATAATTAGGCATGTGCCCTAAGCATTTTTCTTTAAAAAGTATTGCAGTGGAAATAAATTATTTTCATGTCCTGGTTGTTGTGGAGCAATAAGACAGGTTTCTCCAGAAGGAGGAATACGAACCAGAAGTCAAGGTGATCCCTCCACCACCTCCTCTATAGACCCAGAGTACCTGAGCAAGATTGGTGTGATCAACAGGTCCAAACATCCAGGCATCAGAAAGCAAGGTGAGATACAAGTTCAGCTCCAGGAAAACTGCAGAAACTCAGTCTGAGCGTAGAAGAAGAATAAATACAACTCCTACTGCAGCATCACTCAAAGAAGGAACCAATACCCCAGGCAGAGCTTAAATAGAACCCCTGGGAAGATGCGGCGGTGGGGGGGAGGAGGTGGGGGGAGATGTCAAGGGAGTCCCAGGTGAGGCTGGTTAGGACCAGTAAACCCTAATAATGCCCTGAGGGTCCTGGCATTGAGCAAGCTCTTGTCAAGTAAATGTCACCTCAGAGGAAGCAAACAAAGGGTTAAAGGAGGAAAGGTTAGGGAGGAAATTGCTTGGAGTTCATGTAACCTGGACTTCAGCTGATCTGAAATAAGTTATAATAAAACTGAGAATCTGGATGTAGAAGATGACACTTCTGCATTTCCACCTTCTAGAGGTAATCCTCCTGGGAACCAGTCAGACAGTGATTCACTTTCACAAACACACAGAAAACACAATATTGTTTCTCTACAGAGTGTTGACTATTTTTTCCAGATTTTGGTTGACAAAGAATTATTAATACAAGCGAATCTTATTTCAAGTACAAATGCTGTAGCCAAAATCCTGAAAGCTGTGTGTGTGATCCAAGGACAGCTATTTCAGTGTGCAGGCTACATGATGTTAATATGCATCTCCTGAGCATGCCAGAAGTGAGAGAAATGGTTTGACTGAAGACCCTGTGGGAGATCCTGTGCAGTTTTGAACTCCTAGAAGGACACTGCAAATAGAAAGTCCCCTTGGATTTCTCTGATTTACCACTCAGGCAAGTGTCACTGCCTTGAAGCCCCAAGAAAAAGTACAGAAAGCTGCCCTGGCCTCTCTCTCCTATGTGGCAAAGTCCCATGGCCCAAGAAAAACACAGAGAGGCGCTAGCTTGTAGAAGGATTGATTTTGTTTCAAAAGAATTAGTGGCAATAGAAATGAAAAATACATTTAAAAATCTCTTGGCTAACTACCACTCAAAGCTACAAGTTTCCTGAGCTAAGTTTTCGGTTATAATTTAATTCCTTACACCTTCCTCTGGTGATATCAGAGGAATGAAAATATTTCTTTTTCTTATTCAAATGGAAGTTTGCAGAGAAGATTCATGTAAGTTATATTTTTCCCCCATTTTATCCTGTCAATTCCACCTACAAAAAAAAAACCCTCTAAACTGTGATCCTGTTCAGCTGGTATTGGAAATCTTTGACTGAAATCACCAGTGATGCAAGTATCTCTGTAGTGAAGTATAAGAAAATTGACCGCGGGCAAAGACAACACTGCTGCTCTAATTCACAATATTTGAAGAACCTGCAGGATCCATCCTGCAGGTCGGAGCCACCAAGAGCCATCAACAGGGCAGCACTGAGGGTTTCAGGTACTGTTCCCGCTTGGGGAAGGTTTACTTCTGGGATGCCAGCCACAGCTCGTAGTCCTCCCCCTCACTTCCTGAGCTCAACATTCATTTCCCAGGTTGTCTGTCAAAGTGTCAGCATTTTGGCTGCCTGAGGCTGTGAGCTGATGCACACAGTGTGACACTGGGACAGCAGTTGCCTCTATTGAAAAAAATATACCCCAAACATCCCTAATGTAATGAAATTGAGGTGTTTGGGCTCACTGCTGAGTTTCTGGAGTTTATGCTTGTGAGATGGCATCTAGGGGCTGCAGGGCCTGGGAATCCCAGGGGTGGGAGGTCAGGGTCTGGCAGCCAGGGCAGGACAGGGCAGCAGGGCTCCTAAGCCCCTTTTTGGGGAGGGCATGTCCCTGAAGGAGAAAGAAAATTCATATTTTGGAGGAGGCAGAGTTAGCACAGTTACCCACACCTGTACAAATAAGATAATTAAGCTAACAGACTAACATTGCATGTGTTTGACAAGTAAACACCTCTCTTGTTTTCCTTCTTTCAGCAATTCTTTTAACAGCAGAGACACCAACCCATAGACATCTCTTATGGCACTGCTTGTTAAGTAAGATTTTTCTGGAAAACTGAGAGGTTTGAAGAAGCAGGTCCAGGGTAGGATAAACCAGTGATGACTAAATTTTGCCTTAAGCCACTGCATCATTTATTTTAAAAACTCCAGTTAAGGCTGATTTTTAGTAACTAAAATATTTTATGCGACATTAAGTCTGTTAAACAAATTCCCTGCTACAGTTCACACCTTCAAATAAATTGGAGAAAATTGCATCCAGCTTCTTTCTGACCTATTCCCCAGTAACACATCTTGCCAGAACTCAAAGAAACTGTCAAAATATGCTAAAGAGAAGAGTGGAATACCTAAGTTCTACAAAATTCACAGTATTTTGCTGAATGAACCAATTATGACCCATAAGAGTTTACTCTGAGAAAGAGTGTGAGAAACTTCAGGGTGGCCTGGAAACATACCTTAATGCCACATGACATTCACTATTGATAAACTGAAAGTACTTCACACTCAAGGAAAAATATTAATGTGCAAAAATTTCTAGGTTTTAAATAATGGTATTTTTTTTCAAACTGTAGTATTTAAATCAGAACCTCTGCTTAGTAAAATATTTTGGAAAAGTAAACACACCAGAAATATCTATAGTTGTCCACAGAAAATTTGCTATATAAATTTGTTTTTTAGCTAAGATACCATAGAGTATCCTTCATTCTGTCTTAAAAATAAATAAATAAATAAATAAATTTTAAAAATTTAAAAAGAACCAGTGAAAAAACACCAGCGACTGGCAATAACTATAATTACAAACCTTGGTAAGTTCCTTTCTGAAAGGATGACTTAATGGATTTGGATTACTTGCCTCAGAAAGGTAAGGAGTAAGAAGGTTCATGACAAAAGCACATAAAATGATAATTGGTGAAGGGATGATGAGAGTGAAACTCTAGTTCTCTTTTCAACAAAGGAACAAGGAATCACTTAGTGAGACTGAAAAATGGCAAGTCAGGATGAAAAGAAGTACTTTTTCACAGAGTGCGATTTCAGGCTTTGGAATTTACTGCCACAGCACATCTTTGAGGCCAAGAGTTTAGCAAAAATCTCATAAAAACTTTCTTATTTAATTGGTAAGAAGAGTGTATAGATCTAAATAATCAATGATAATATAGTTTTAGAAAAGTTCAATATCTCTCGGGAGAACATTAAACAGGGGATATGTCCTATTCCATATTCTTGTATTTCTGCAACAGATTTGGGTTCATATTTTTCAAGAACCCCTTAATAAGTTTAAAAGTTCTTGAGGTGTTTTATTTTTTACTATTTGCATGAAGGTATGATTTTTTTGAGGAGAAAATAGGGATAAAGACATGGTAGAAATGGAAAAGTACTGACTAAACAGCAGTTCCATTGCAATTTTAAGTAGCCTAAAAGGATATTTTTGCAGTGCAAATGATCAAAAAGGTTTTTTGTGAGTAGGGAAAATTTTAGGAGTTTTTCAGGTGCAGTATGCTTGCGGAGCTTTATAGGTTCTCATATCTTGTAATTTTGATGAATAGAAAATTATATTTTTCTTATTTTGACAAAGTCATGGACTTCACCACTTGTAGTCATTAACCTTATATATCAATGCAACTTGTAGCACATTCTTTCTATATTTCTCTAACACTGAAGTATGCAGAAGTCAGTCTGAGGAGTTCCTTCTGAAATTCTTACAAGTTTTGCAAATTTTCAGATTGATTGGTTTGAAATTCAAAGGCCTTTTTTGCTGATTATTATTGAACATTTTTGCAAGAAAACATATAATACATGTTTTCTAAAATATTCCTAAATTCCAACACTGATTTGCAATAAAATGTTGGAATACAGTTCTACCTACTAGCATATCCACAATATTGACAATATTCTTTTTTTTTATATTTATGAATTAATTTATGAGAGGTTTTGGCTCTCACCAAAGCTCACAGATGCTTTGACTTGTCAACGTGGTTGAAAAACCTCAGGTAACACTATGGAGAATCAGGATGTGAATGAGAAATATTTAAGAACTGCAGGTAACCTGCTTTTTTTGACAACTAACAAAGTAAAATGCCTGTAAGAAGAATATGGTCAAAACAATGCAATCATATATTTTTAAACAAAATAAAACAGTCTAGTCTAATTTCTACCGTGATTGATGTTTTCATACTTGATTTATACGGTTGTATGCCTTATTAATCATTAAATTCTACCTCAACATGGATGTATAAAATATGATTTGATGGAAAAATAAAATCTGATCAAATACAAAAATGAATTTAAATTCCTCCCATCAAGATGCTGAATTAGTTTTAGATTTAATCTATGCATTCAATACATTGATTAAAACCTAAAATTCGTTTGAATGTTGATTCATCTGATTAAGATAGTAAAGCAATTTAACCCAAACTAATTGACAGTTATACAGAGAACAGAGGGATTGATCAAAATACTGCAGTATTTTCAGTGTATCTTGTATTTAATTATTTTTCTTGAAACAGCAAGAATCACAAGAAAAATGAGAATAGAGACACAAATGGAATATTTATTATGCTTAAATATTTTTTACTGACATACATGTATCTGTATACCTCAGTAGAAGTATATTTGGAACACCTTTACTGTGGAATTCTTTGGTGTTATTAAATTTTTTGAGAGAAGTGCTGCATCATGTACAGGGGTGTGTTGTGACAGGCGTGGTGCTGGCACTTTGGAAATGCACATGTGGGAACTGAATGGTTTAATGAAGAAGCAACTATTCGCGAAATCTAACAAGCAAATGGTCCCTAAATCACTGATGATGTGCCTTAGGACATAGTTTTGATGGCAGTGTTGCACAATATTTGCCCTGGGTTCCATATCTCAGTCCTTGTTTTATGGTTGGTGAGTTATCACTTCAGCAGAGTGCAAGAACAGAAGAAAAATGAAGACAACCCTGAGCAATGAAAGATAAGGTTTAATGGCCAAAATGAATAAGAACATCAGAAACAAATGGGTTGAAGTTTATGGTACTATCATTTTGATATGAAGACAAACTGTTTTCCATGGATCTTTCCCCACTTACAGTCAACAAGCAATATTGAACCAACAAAGCCTATACAAAAAAAGTTAAACAATGAGCTTCCATACTTAGAGTTGTGTGTCTGTGGTTCTGTACTTGATTCACAACAAATTTTCTCTGATGGAACTATACAACTAATTTTGGAAAAGGATGATTTAGTAATGCAAGCTGGGAAACAGGACTTTAAAAATTTAGTTTTAAATTTTAAGGTTTTTTTCTATTCACAGTGCCAATTTTTGGACCAGTTTTGAACTCAGCATTAAGATTTTCCTTTGCAACTGAAACTAGTATTTGGATCAGAGCTGCACTCAAGCTTGAAATACAGCTTTATTAATTGCAATATTAATATTTTATGTTTTTCTTTTTTTTTTTCCACTGAGCAGCAGTGTCCATGCTGAATCTCAAAAAAAAAAAAAAAAAAAGAAAAGGATTTTAATTGAGCCAGGTAAGGGAAGTATGGGGAAATCACTAGATTTCAGGAACAAAACAGCTAAATTTACTGAGT
The DNA here is from genome assembly GCA_013397915.1 of Daphoenositta chrysoptera. Classification (NCBI taxonomy): domain Eukaryota; kingdom Metazoa; phylum Chordata; class Aves; order Passeriformes; genus Daphoenositta; species Daphoenositta chrysoptera. The sequence continues at coordinate 409,996 of VZRO01001514.1, read as the reverse complement.
CTTTAAGTCTTGAAGAGCTGTCTGGGAGATGCACCATGGAAACAAGCTCATGTAGAGAGGGATTTAGTCCACTTGAGATGGATGGAGTTGTTCTCTGTGAAATTAGAATTCTAGTACAAGTGACTAATGATTAACCAACTGATGAGAAATTTGAAGGAGGAGGACTCTTTAGAATTAAGCTGGAAAATATTAGTTAGCCAGGTGCACCATGAACAGTTATAATCTACTGGTAATGAGGGGGTATTGAGTGTGAAGGGGGCGTTAACGGACACACAGTGGGATTTCTAATCCTGTGGGAAAGAAGTCCATTAACTCGTCTTTATAATTCATCTCCCATTAAGCTTTATTCATAATACCATAAATTATATGTAAGTATATCCCACTAACAGCACAAAAATTATATCAAAACTGTAATTTAATGAGATATTAAACATTTGAATAATCTCACTGAACTTCCTGAGTTTATGAGAATTCTCAAATTTAAGCATATGGGCAAAAATGTAACAAATCTCTTCCCACATAAGCACTTTCATTCATCTTTGTGTTTCCGGGTATTAACAATATTTTATTTTTTTTTATTTTAGTCCTCTCTCCCCAGAGAGTTTGTTTTCCTTAAAAAATTTTCTGATGCCTTCTTCATTTTATTCTTTGTCACAGACAAAGGAAGAAGCTGACTTTTCCTCTTTCTTTCTGGAAGTCTTTTCCAGCTCTTAAAACAGCTGAAAAGAAGCAGGAATACCACATTACCACCATGCAATCCCCAGCCAACCAGAAATCGCCCTGTAAGTCTTTACAGAGAAATAAAAATAGCAAAGAACTATGAAAATTATGTCAAATATTTTTGAGTGATCTAGAAGATATGCATCTATTTCATATGGCAAGTGCTACAACGCTGTATGAAAACTAAACCAATCAAGCAACCAAAAAAACCAAACCAACAACGCAACTAAAGTTGTATCTCTTTGGTCAGTAAGATCTCGGTGCTTTAAAATTTTTTCCAGACAGATTTGAAAACCTAATGTGGTCAAAAGCCCATGGCCATTGGCTCTTAAAGTGTAAAGGAAAGCAAACATACTCTCTTCAATCAAACAACCTATCCACTAAAATCAGAATTAAAGTCACATGGTTATACTGTTTTTCTTTATGTAAGAAAAGACAAAGAAATTATTTACATATACCTTGGTATAAAATATTAAGATTAGAGTAGAAGTAATGAAAAAAAGAACTACTTAAAAACTAATGTTTATAGTAAAAATATTTACTCTTCCATAGTATTAGTTTTGTTAATCAGAGAAGTGGTCCCTTTGAAACTATTCTTTGGCCTCTCTTATTAATTTTGCTATTCCCATTGATTAGAAGGAAAAAGTTAACTGCTGTTCAGTAACCAAATTTATCTAGTCAGATGATTTTAATTTGCTTTATACACAGAAGAAATACATGCACCAGATTTACAGACAAATGAGGAGACTAAATGAAATCTTGTGTAACAGGACTATATATCAGAAATCTGGAGTGAATCTAGAGTGGAAGAGGGAGGGTCGGGGTCCCTGTTCATATGAAGCCAAAAGTTTTTACTGCTTCAAACCAGGAAACTATTCTGCTTCTGCAGGGTTTCCCAACAGGACCCAGAGCTACAGGAATGAGTCAGGGAAACGAGGCACAGGGTGTGATATAGCAAGTGTGAATGAGCTATGGACCCTGCTGGGAAATGTAACTACATCTTCAGACGTGCTGTTTTTCCTTGTCTTTTTTCCTCATCTGACAGACGTGCCTGAGCCAAGTAGTTCTGTCATTGTGAAAAGGAGCTCCTTGTGCAGTTCCTTGTGTTGGTAGTGTTGCCTTGAGCTTAAAATGCTTGTAAAACTCCACTTTTAGATGAATACCATTTATATCTCTGGTCTGTGAATATTCGATAAGACTGATTTTTACAGTTTTTTTCTGACCTCTCTTTCTTTTAAATAACTGCAGAGAGAGAGAAGACAGTGATTCATATAGCTGTATGTGATTGTTGTAGATTTCAGCTTCCTAGATCATGATTTCATGTACAGGGTATAGGAAGAGGCAACATGCTCCAAGGGGGATGCTGAAGAGGCTGGGTGAGTTCTGGAGAACACAACATAAAAGAATCTTTCATGCTGGACTCTTTCACTGAATGTCTTTTCTGATCCGCCCTGACAGCTCCGGGTTCCATGGGACAGTCTCATGCAATTCGCACTGTCTAACAGCTGGGTGTGAAACAGACAATTGTATTAATTGATAATGTTATCAAATCGTGATGCAGTCTATTATCTGGGATACGTGGGATAATACCTGGGACTCCTTGTGGCATTTAGGCACTGTATTTTGCTGTTATATTCCCATGCAACAAAATTTCTCCTGTAGAACAGTCAGCAAGTCAAATTCAGTTTATCCAGCTGATCCAGCTTCTTTCATGTGGAAATATGAGAAGGAGTTGATTTATATATTTGTTATTCTGATCTTGTACTGCGGTATTTCCTGCACATATTCTTTACTTTTCTGAAAAATTCTTCTCATTCTTAAACTTGCAAGCCATTTCAATGCTCCTAGTAATAGCAGCAACGATATCTCTAGAAAAAAAAATGTTAAAGCTCTAAGGTTGTTTTCCTATTCAGGCCAAAAAAAAAGGTGAGGTCACTGAAATAAGACTCAAGGCATTTCTTCCCCTTGTCTGAGCAAACACCTGCATGGCACCTCACTTCCAATGATATTTAACTATGAAGCTGTCAGGCAAGCATTTTTCATATATAGTTAATGACTTTGCAATTCTCATACCTTTTCATTTTTCCTTGCACAAATCAACACGATCCCTGATTTTTTTTTAAATTTTGTTGGGTTTTTGTTTTTTTGGTGTTTTTTTGGGGTTTGTTATTTTCTCTTGTCCACAGATATTTTCATTAGAACTGGAGATAGACAGAGGGACTAGTCTGCAGTGGTAGAACAGACAAAAGGTTTTCCTGTTAAAGTTCTGTCCCGGTACTCTACCAGAGTCCATACAAAGCTGGCTAGGGACAGTCGGTGAGAAGTGCCATGTAAATGCACCCCAGTCATACATGGTCGCAGTCTAGGAACAAGGCAAAAATATGTGATACCTTTTCCCCAGGCTCTAGAAGCCACTTTAATTTAAGAGTCCCCCTCATCAACGTGTTACAGAGTCCTCTAAAGATTTCTTTTCCATGAGGTAACTCACTCTTTACTGAAACCCGTACAAATACATGACTGAAAGTGTGACATGGTCACACAAGTACATCAGTGGTACTCCTCCCCATGATGTTTTCACCACCAGGTCAAACTTATATTTTCTATCACTCATGTGGGCTGAGCAACTGTTTAATGCACATGTTGGTATTCAAAACTGAATAGCCAAGCGGGTGCCCAGGGAGTATTTCCCAGAAACAGGTAATAGCTCAGGCCATGCTTCCCACCTCAGAAACACCTCCAATTCAAATCTCTTTTCTGAATTTGACACGTTAAGTGGGCATTTTCCTGAAGCACCATGGTGCGTGTGTTGGTTGTTCTATTCAAAGGTACAGAAATCACATTTCTTTTCACTTTGAAGTATTTACTTCAGAACTTCTAAAATTATTTGCTTTAAGATTTCAAAAACTTGTTCACCATCTTTTTAGTTGGTCAGAAACTGGATCAGCTTGTGTTTTCTGAAATACTTCACCAAAAACCTTGCCCAAATATATTATTCTCGACTCTTTATCACAGCATTGGACTGTGACTAGCCATCCCTGTTTAATGAGTTATTTGTCCCTTTCTTTTCCCATTTGTTAGCTTGTCCTTCTTTTATCAGTTCTTGCCCACAACTTCCTGTCTGTTAAAGGGCTGGGTCTTCCATTTTGATAAATCTTCTCTACTTGTTTAACTTGTGTGCATTCCTCTTTCAGGTAGTATTTCTTTAGATTCTATTATCGATCACCAGGTACTGATTTTTTTCCAAGACTCCATTTCTTTTACCTAATAAAAATTGAAATAATTTTTTTAAAAGCAGATTTTTATTAAATCCTCCACTTTTTAAATCCCAGTGCAGTCAGCAGGGGCAATCTGCAACAACATCTGCTGCAGAAAGGGCAAACTACTCTGTCTAGTACAGGGCAAAATGGCCTTTGTAATGCATTTTAGCAAAGTCTTTAGTACTAATGCACCAGTTTACTGAGGCATGCAAAAGTCATTTCCACATTAATCTACACCCAAAAAGGCTTCTCTGATAAGGTTTGGCCTCAGTCAGTAAATCCGTCTCAGCTCATCTTAGTACCACTGCAAGGCTAATTGCACAAGCAACAATCACATATCTAACCAGGGGATTGACTTAATTTTAACGTCTTGTTGGAGCTATGCTCTTGCACAATTCAGTTCTGATTTTCTGTGTCTAGAGCATTACATATAAACTCCTGTGCTCAGATTTTGCTGACTATATTTCTAACAAAAATTGAGCATTTTCCCCCCTTCCAGATCCATATGAGTGCATCTCCAGTTATTAATGTTAAATCCTTGTCCCTCTATGTTAAATTATTTCTAGCAATTCTCTTCTAAATCATTTCACCACATTCCCTCTGTGCATGAGAAGAACAGCAGATTAAAATGGCTTCTCAAACTGCTGCTAGACACAAATGAGAAAGGTTTGACTAAAGTCAATCCACATTTTTAGCTACAGTTAACTGAAATGAGGATTTGCAGTGTTTCTGTGGATGACTTATTTCTGACACAGAGTGCTGCAAGTTCTGTGTTACAGGAAGAGACATGTTTTATTCTGAAACTAAAAGTTAGTAGGAAGAAAAGTATTTGTGTGTAATAAAGAGAATACTGGGTTAAAACCCACAATAATCAAAACATTGAGACCATTGGATCCAGGGCAATGCACCTTTTCCCCTTCATAGAGCATTGCAGTCTTCTAGTATCAGAAAATGCAACCATTTAACATGATAGGTCTCCCAAAATATTGTGATCAATAAACATTTTTTCTCTTTTTTCTTTTTTTAAATCTCTAGGTCATATGTTTAATCTTTCCTCCACAAGCATGAAGACTTTTTAAATTTTCTAGAAATGGTGGAAATGTACTCATAATCATTCAATTATTCTCTGTAGGAGATTAAGGAAAAATACCAAATATATAAAGATCAAGATAAAATTGCAAAGGCTGGCAACAATGATTCCTCTCCAGCTTGCCAACTCTGCCAGTTGGTGTGTGGGTGGGATCCAGAGACCCCCACCTTCCTGTTCTAGAGGATGTGCCTGCAGGGACTACCACCACAGCCAGGACAGAACACAACTCTTGCATTCCTTGAGCCCACGTGCAAATAGAAAACTGTCATTATGTTCTCAGAGCCTTTTCTAACAAAAAAAAAAAAAAGAAAAAAAAAGTTAAAAACAAAAAACAAAAACAAAAAACAAACAAACAAAAAAAAAAAAAAACCCCAGACTGTGCCTGCTATGCATTCTGATGACAACCCACTTGATCTGTGCCATCATAACATTTTCCATCAGTCTGAAGGCCTGTCTGATTTTCTTACTGGACCTGAGCTCCCCTTATAAAGTTTGCCTGAGAAGGATGATAGCAAGCCAGCATTTTATTATTACTCTGTACTTTCACAGCATCTGAAGCAAAAGATTTAGACAATACCATATTAATAATAGAGAGGATAGTTTGGCATATCCTGATAGGCTGTTCAAAATTGGGGTGGAATGTCCACTCCTTGAGCATCGGAAGAGTCTCAAATGCTAAAGTGGACGTGCAAGAGAGTTGCCAGACTAGACTGGTTCTGAATAACTGTGCTATTGGTTTGTAGAACAGAAAATATTCCTCATCACTACAATTTTATGCTTAATGTGGTTACCAGATGGTTGATGCTTGTGAAAAACTACCCAGTTAAATGAGATTTATATCTAACACTGTTACATTGTTTAATGAATAATATGGGAGCAGGAAGGAAAGACCACACAAAATAAGCAACTAATGCCTACTGCAGTCATTTCAGAGCAAAAATTGTTAGTCTGCCATGTTCTTACATTTCTACAGTGGGTCCACCTCTATAACTGAAATATAGCTTAGAAATAAACAGATGTAGTGAAATCAGAACTGATAGTAAATTAATGTGATTAACATAAACCTAGAAGAAATACTAATAGAAAAAAAAAATATCAGAGGATAAGATTTCATGTTATATAGCCTCAGGAGATGAAATATGTAACTGGTTTATTTTTTTCAGCTTAACTAATATTTTCTCATCCACTGCTCAAAGGAGTGCTGAAAATTAATTAATGTCTGCTTTGACCTATAGATTGCTTTCAAGTGCCAAGTTTTATGAATAGTTTAGGATTATGGATTTTTCATAGGGCCTTGCCTTCATTGTTTTCTTTCCTGTATGAAAAGAGCATGTTTTTGGAGTTTGTGCTTTACTGTTTTAAAGTGTGTTTCACAGGTTGCATCTACTACAACTACTACAGTATTTTTAGGTACATGAGGCTCACTGAGCATGTCAAGGAGAAATCACCTGCACACCTGGATCTCATATCTGGTTGTCCCTGCCTCCACCAACTGCAACTGGTTTTGCTTTGCTATGGAGTGCAGAACCTCACAGAATGACAGAGTGGTTAAGATTGAAAGGGAACCCAAGGTCCTCTTGTCCAACCCCTCAGCTCAAGCAGTGCCATCTAAAACAGGCTGCCCTGCACCATGTTCAAATGGCTTTTGAGTATCTCCAGCGTTGGAAACTCCACAATCTTTCTGGAAAAGCTGTGCTAGTGTTTGGTCACTCTCACAGTAAGGAAGTGTTTCCTTATGTTCACATGGAACTTCCTGTGTTTCAGTTTGTGTTTGTTGTCCTTGGTCCTGTCTCTGGAGACCACTGAAAAGAGCCTCTCTACCTTTCCATCAAGTATTTATGTACAATAATAAAAACATTCCTGAGTCTTCTCTAGGATAAGCTCTCAGTCTTTTGTCAGGGGAGAGATGCCTTAGTCCCTCCGTCACCTTTATGACCCTTGATTGGGCTCTCTTCGTATGTCCATGTCTCTCCTATACTGATGAATTCAGAATTAGATACAGAATTCTCGATGTGACCTTACCAGTGCCGAGTAGAGGGGAAGGATCTCCTCCCTCATATTCTTCTGGGGAAGATTTCTTAAAATAGAACAAGAAGTAGGAATAACAGTAAAGGTGCAAAAGAGCACTTCAAATGTCCAGTTCTAAATGCAAAGACTTGAGCTGTTTCCTTCTCTTTTGACTGTAGCTGATAAGCTGTGAAAAGCAGCTTCCGAGCTAAAATAAGGCTCGATAGAGCACTTGTAACTGAAAACAGAATTTTAAGGCAAAATAAGAGGAAAGTGGAAAGCTCCCGGTAAATACGAGACGAGATAAAATTTTCTATTTGATTGTTAACTGCACCTTGCAGATAGAACTGAGTATTAGTTCAGATAAAGTATCCTCTAAGAGTAGAAGAAAGGCTTGGCACATAGCACACACTGTTCCAATCCATAAAAAAAGCCAGGAGTCTCATTAAAACAAGAAAAGTTTCATATCAAGCAACAGACTGGATAAACAAACATTGTAGACTGCTGCATAACTGTGTAAGCATATTAAAATATAGATACACTCCATAAAAATTGTATGATGGAACTCCATTTCCATCTCCCACGGCTCTGTGCATGAAGTGTCCCCTTAGAGAGCACAGCCAGTGGCAGCTCAGAAGGACCTGACCCTTTCAAATGGCACTCCTTCTAGGACAGAAGTTTTTGCTTTTCTTTGTTTTTAAAGTGGAGCATATCTTCAGACTAGCAGGTATCCACATGGAAACCCAAAATATTTTCAGGAGGCCTGAAAAGCCCTATGGGAAAAAAAAATTGCTAATATTTTCCAATTCTTCTTTGTGTTCAATTACATTCTATCCTTAGAGGTTATATCAAAAACTTTCTCCTCTGCCATGTTTATCCCCTGGACAAACAGCATCTTATTGTGATGATTCATGTGTTCTCCTTTCTAGTTATAATAACTCTTTGTATTCCTGTGATGATTAATCCCCTGGTGCCTTCTCAGTGACCTCAGCAATGCTGGTGTTACTTAGCATTATCTTGCCAATCAAGGTAATGCCATTTAGGAACCTCAATATAGTTTTAAGACTTTGGCTTCAGACACTCAGTCTTGAGATTTATTGAAATGCAAACTGAAAAATAAAGTTTCGCTCCCATTTCATTGATGCCTGGCAAGTCTCTTCTATTAACCAATGGCTGGATGATGTTTATTTTGAACATATTTTGTTAACAGAATAGAGAAAATCCATTTATCCTTGACAAATGTACATAAGCACAAGAGTTTTGTTTTATTGCAGTCTCACATTTCAAAAATTTACAATCAAAACACCTTGCAAAAAACAACTCTGTACTGATTCCCTCTTATTTCAATATAGCTGGCTACACATTCAGAAACAGTCTGAATAGGAATCCCAGCTGAAATTAGAAGTATAAAAAGAAATGGGTCTTGTACCTACTTAAAGCATCTCTACTCAGAGCTCCAAAAGTATGGCAGAACCCACTGTGAATTACCTGTGCCTAGTAAAGTATATGGACTGTCTAATGATGTCTTTCTGTCAGCTAATTCCAGGACCTGAGCTCTGAGATGCCATCACTGATGGTATAAATGCTTTCAGTCCATGGAAGTGTTAAATGAAACACATCAGATTCAAGTGACTACAGTGGATTATGAGCCTTCACACAGTTAGCAAATTTTAGTGTAAGACAACTCAGAAACAATGTTTTAAATCATGCATTATACCACTCAGCTGGATTTGCAAGACTGTGTCTGTCAAAGTGCTGAGTTTCTTTATATGCAGAAGTGGTGAACACGGTTTTGGGGGGATGATCACTACTAAACCCTGTTTTAGGAAAAGCTGCCTCTAGAGAATAGGGTTAGTCAGGCATAGGTAACTGTGTAGTTGTCACACTCTATAAAAACATTGTGAAAACACCCCAGGTATTTCGAAATTGTATTTGCAGTCAGCTAGAGAGCACAAGTACTCTGCTTGTTCATGTTGGGTCATCTCCTACCATTGTTATACATCATCATTTGGTTAAAGTTTCTCTTTAGAAAAAGCAGGCAGAGTGTAGATTTCTAATCCCTACCTCCTGAGTGTATTAATGGATATGCACATGTTTCTAAGTGTGTCAACTCTACAGACAAAAGTTATTAGAACCAGAAAGAAACCTTGACTGATGCCTATCAACCCCAGTGGAACTATTTGAAAAAAAACTTTCTACCAAGAACTACAGTCTTATCATTTGTAAGGGTTTTCCATCCTGTTAATAAAGACTCAAAGTGAGTTATGTAGAGATGGCTCTTCTGTGATTACACTGCTGTTGGCACTACAAAGGAAAGTACTGCTTGACAGATTAAATATATAGGCTGCCTCCAACAGCTAATACAAAGGATATTATTTAATATTTCTCTTTGGTATTGTTTTGAGACTCTAACCAGGATTGCCTTAAAAATTACTTTTTTCAAAAGTGCATGTAGACCTGAAGGGAATATATCTGTGCATTAAGACTACAATCAAAATACATAGAATATGCAAATAGAACCTGGAGACAGAAAGAGTTGTACAACATCACACAGAAGATTAGTTTTAAATTTTCAAAACACCATGAAGATGTTGGGAGTATTTGCAGAGTTCCAGTTCAGGAGTGAACTTTCCAAAGCTTGAAACATCCATTTGGCACTGCTTTAAACTCAAACATACTTGATTGGCCCAGAGATATAGATATATGAGTCCTGTACCAGCTATTTATTTTTCTGGAGATGTTTACAGTATGTACAGAATGGGCTATATGAGACATCTCATGCAGAAGGCAATATAGGAATGGGAGAAAATGTATTGATGCCACCCCAGAACCACGCAGTAGTTATAGTATGTCCCCAGATTCATGATTTGGGNCTTTCTTTTAATTTTTTTTTTTTTTTTTTTTTGTAACAAGGCTAGTTAGAACAAATGCAATTCTTCTCCTCAGATATGACAATGCAGAGTAAAAGTCTGAGGACTTCGATTGCTTTTTATATACAGTATATACAGATTAGTACTTTCCTTTTTCTTTCCTGCCTTTTCCCAGCTAAAGGAGAATGTGTGTAGCCAGTAAGCATATTTTTGCTTACCTGGTACTGAGGATTAGAACCTCTTAGGATGTGAAGTTATGCCCAGGCCATTATGGAGTAAAAAAGTTATACCTGGGGTACATCTGAGAAGCTTCTGTCCCTTAATCTCTGGATGGACATAATAGTTGTAAAGTAATATAGCCCATATGACTAGTTAACACTCCTGTCCAAAACACTGATTAGTCCTCCTGAAAGGCCCCAGATACTTCACCCTACTAAATATTCTCCAAACATTCTTCACAGTATAAACCAGAGCACAAATATTCATGTGAGAGACGAGGAAATTTAAAATAAATTTCTTTTCCTCTTGCTTGTGCACTTTGCATTAACCCAGTCCTTTTTCATATGTCAGGGTTTGAAAACAAACTAGTGAGAGACTGCAAGTCAGAAATATAATTTTAATAGGAAGAGGAAAAAAAGTAAAATAATTGCAATAGTAGAAAAAAACCACTGACAGAGTCAGTATACAAGCTGACACCCTGTTGGTCAGGGTGTTGGTAGCAGTCTGAATGAGTTGGTCCTGTTGGGAGCAGTGATCCTATAGAGGAGTCTGGTCTCAGAAGGTCCAGCGGTGGCTGTGTAGCTCTCGTCCTCTGGGAATCCAGTGGAAAAGGCTGCTTGTGGTGTTCAAAATATAAGCGTCTATCCAGGATGGAATGCTTGGTTCCTCCCTCTGGGCGGAGCATCTCACAATGGGATGATGTAATTTTGTCAGTCATGTGGCAAGGCCTTGATGGGCCATTAACAGAACATAGTCCGGAAGGGGTTATCTATGAGTCATGTGGCAAAACCTTGATAAGCCCATTAACAGAAGATAGTCCAGAGGGAGGAGGCAAGCGACACCACCCACCTGGTTTCAACAGCTCATGTAGATGGTAGCAGAATACAATGCAACCCAGGACATCATACTAAATCAGAAATTTAAAAAACTCCCTGTTTCATCAGACTGAAGAGTCAATAACAGTCTTTTCCCTTATATATTATTTTTATTTTAACTGGGTCACACTGCTAATTAGCAATATTTTCATTATGTGTCTTAATCATTACTATAGCAGAAAAATGAGGCCAAAACCAGAAGATCAATTTTTATGACTAAGTTAAAGGAGATTTTATTAAGTTGAGTGTTTTCAAAGAATCACAGGCTAGTCTGAGATGGAAGGGACCCAAAAGGATCATCAAGTCCCACTCTTAAGTGGATGGCCCGCACAGGGATTGAACACACGGTCTTAGTGTTTTTAACGCCATGTTCTGACCAACTGAACTGTTGTTCTGTTTTAATTTTTGTAACATAAGAAAAAAATCTGTGGGTGTTAACAAAGAATACCAGAGTCACACTACAAAAATAAAAATAAAATTACTGTGTGAATCATCACCAAATTAATGGCACATTAACAATAGCTCTGAAGAAAGAAAAATTTACTTACACTGATCCAAATAAACAGAGACATATTTGTTGAGTGTGCTTATTTCTTGAAATACCAGATAGTCATTGTACTCTTTTTGAGATTTTAAGCCCAGCTGGAAATTAAGCACCACTCAGCTACTCTCCCCTCTCTCCTTGGTGGAATGGGGAGGAGAATTAAAGTAAAACTTGTAAGTTAAGACCAGTTTAATAATTTAAAATAAAGTAAAATACACTGATAATGGTAAATGTTAATAATAATGAAAATAAAAAGATAAAAATAAGTGATGCACAATTCAGCTGCTCACCACCCACAGATCAACACCAGACTCTCCTTCCTGAACTCAAATTGTCTCTCCTCATGGGTAACAGCCCCCAGTTTATATACTGGGCATGATATTCTGTGGTGTGGAATACCCCTTTGGTCATCTGTCCCAGCTGGCTCCCTCCCAGCTTTTTGGGTACCTCCTTACTGGCAGAATGCGAGACAAAAAAAAAAAAAAAAATCCTTGCCTCAGGAGAAACACAACTTAGCAAAACCCAAAACATTGGTGTATTATCAACACCATTCTCATTCTGAATCCAAACCACAGCCCTGTAACAGCAACTGAGAAGTTAACTCTGCCCTAGATGAAACCAGGACAACTATCAGTGGCTTTTTTATGTTATTCTGCATCACTGCCTTCTTCATCTCTGATTATAGAAGGTTGAGAGGGCTGCTCTCACTGACTGAGCACAGAATAACATTTAATTGGTTTATTCCAAATTTGCTATTTGGTTGTCAAATATGCGAGCCATTCTCACCACCAGCCTCTGTGAAGTGAACAAACCCTGTGTGTACAGCAGGAACACCCAACCTTCTGAATCTAGGCTGAATCTAGTCAGTCATCCTCTCAGCAATGTACCAGCAATAAGCCAGCATCCTCCCAAATCAGTATGCACATTTTCAGAAGTGTTTTAGGTGTCCCCGAGTGCTGAGTTAGAGCCACAGAGAGTGAAGGTAGGACTGCAATGGGCAGCTGGGATCCTGCACACTTAAGGGGCAACAGCAAGGCAGGTATGTCATCACAGGCATCATCATCAAGAACAAAGGACTTCTCTCAGGTGCAGATAGATCTTATCACTTATCTGCCTCAACTACATGAAGAAATATTGTAATTGAACAGCTTGCTAGCTCATGTGAAAAGAGAAGCATCAATGAACTGAATAAATAGAATTGCAGAAGTGCAAAAAGAACCCAAAAGTGTAAGTGCAGAATCCCAGTAACGTTTTCTTTTTTTATATAAAGAACTACTTAAGGCCATTGAGATAATTTCAAAGTGCAATATTAAGAATCTCTTAATCTATCCTGAAGTTCTTTATAGTGGAAAAGAAAAGGTTGGTTCAATAATCAAATCCCAAGTCAGCTGCTGTGATTACTGTGATTCCATTTCTGCTTTTGATAAAATAGACCATTCCCCCTTTGGGGGTTGTACAAGCCCAAATCAATGAACCAAAATTGGTTGCAACACACAATTTTGGTTCATTGATTTCAAGGCCAACATTCCTTTTATTTACTAGACAAAATCTCAGCAATTTGTCAGTAATATTTGTTGGCCTTTTTGTTTGAACTTATTTCAAATGCTTTGTCTTCTTTTCATTGTCCTCCTATCATCAGCAAGTGTTTCAGGGTACTTTAATATTTTCTAGAAGCCCACTTCTCAGAGCTGAACACCCACATAAAGTGTATTTTGGGGTACACTTGCTGGAAATCATACACTATATTGAACCTGAAATTGTGTTAGAAGCAAGAGCTTCTACTGCGTAGGCAAAAATATAAAAATATTCAAAATAGGTCATCATGGTAGGTTTTTATCTTTTATGAACAAAATGGAACAGTTCTACCCACAACCAAGAGAGATTAAAATGACTATTCCAATACTACTGTTGGAAAAGGTACCTTTCCTACTTTGGTGTGTTCCAGATTTGCAACATCATACTTAACTCAATATTGTTTTAAATGAAAGGCTTGAGTGCTGCTAAGTCATGCAGTTCACTGGGTATTTTGCTGACATTACTCATTATTAACATCCTAGCAAGGTAAATGAAAAATAACACCTTTCGCAGGCAACAAATGGATTATGTTTTTCCCATTACAATGGCACATATGAAATTTTCACAGTGGTAAAGAGGAACAGTCACAATTATTCGACCTATTTGAATTTTAGTATGATTTTAGTCTTTCCTCTTTAAAAAAAACCTTACTATTCCCTTGCACTATCATGGCAAATGCAATATTTATTTGAAAAAGCTTTTGTAGCTTGCGTTCCAAATAGGTGATTGATATCAGAAATAACATTCATTATTTGGCCTGAATGTTCATTTCTAAAACCCAAAAGAAAAGAAATCTAAGGAACCAAAAATTATCTCAAACTCCATTTAAAATCACCACATGTAGTTGAATTTAGTTCCTAAATGTTATCTGATTTGAAATGTCTTTTTCTTTTGTTGTTTCAAAAGAATTTCAGAAGAAATGCCTATTTTGGTTTAGTTATTGCTTTAGAGGAATATGGAATTAACAAAAGGCAAGTGATCATACACTGATGAACTTAAAAATATTTCAAATCCCAACAGAATGCTATAGGCATTTGGTATTTTCAATGTGTTGTTCTTTCAAAAAGAAACAAAAGCTTCAATTCATTGTAGGTTACTTTGACTGGTAAGCCAGGAATGCTACACAAAATGGAAGAATGCCTTTTCTGGTTATTATTCCTGTGTGTTTAATGAATATTATTTCCTCTCCTGGCTTTAGTTCTAATGACTTCTATTGCATATGTACTTTACATTTTGAAAAAAAACTTTGGTTTTTGGGTTTTTTTGCACACTTATTAAAATGGATGTTGTAACAGAGATGCTTCATGTGAATCTCCAATATATTCTCTTGGACCTATTTTATTTCCATTCCATTCCATTCCATTCCATTCCATTCCATTCCTCCTTCTGCCTTGCCTTTTCATTTTCCCACACTGGCCTTATCTAAAGCTAACAGAAGCCCATTGTGTGATCTCAATGGTTTCAGTGAACTTCAGGATAGGACCCTTAATTAATCTGCTTTTACTCCATGTACATTGCAGATATGATTTCACTTTAGTGATTTTGGCTGTGGATATGCTTAGCACCCCTGGCTAAGGCACTCTAAACTTATAAATAGTACAATAAAATAAGTTATGGAAAGAAGCACGATGAAAAAAGTAAGAAAGAAAAGGGAATACAAATAAGGCTTGTGAAAGGACAGGTGAAATAGAAATAATAATAGGAGAGAAGAGACAACTCTTTGGTTAATGAGATGCTGAGAATAAATGAGCTTTTAGAACAGATTTGAAAGAGCACATTGATGTAAGAGAATGAATTGAAAACAGGAGCTCGTTCCACAACAGACAGGCAAGAATGGAAAGAGTGTTTGAAATCAGTAAGGATGAGAGAATTATAATTGCCTTTATGTTCTTGCTTTTTGCATCTCAGCAAACAACATTCAGCAATCAAAGGTTAATAGCAAACAACTTGTCATAATTGGATAGCACTCCTCCCAAAATGGCACAGCAGCAGCAAGGCGAAACATTCACACTTGCCTGCCATGACATGCCTTGATAATTCCAAAGCAGTGCTGAGAAACCTAGAAATATATTAAAAGAGAGTGGAAGTGGAAGGCATGATAAACACACAGACTACAGACTAACCAAAACCCACCCCGGAAGAGTGGCAAGAAAGGAGAGATTCACTGCTGTTACATGAACTCTGACAGCATATTTAAAGGCGGTTAATATGTGTGAGACAGTGGCTATAAACACTGAAATTCTTGAGAGGATTTGTTTACTTACTGCAAAAACTATGGCAGCCTGGTTTCCTGACAACAACACATTTACCATTGTGGTCACCGTGGCAGGGCAAGGATGAGGGCAGTTCCAGTGCCTCATGCAGCATCAACAGAATTGTTCCCCACTTGTTGATTACAAAATAATTATTAATGCCAGTGATTTCTGAAACAGAAATAACACTGTGACGTTTCTGATATAGAGTTGGCCTTGCTAGGAGTAGTATAACAAATACTATGTGCATCTTTTATGAAAGCTTCATACATCTTGTATGAAAATCAATAATGAAGCATAAATATTATCAGGATGCTTTTGTTTACAGTGTTGCTTTTCTTTTTGGTTTGCTCGAAATCTGAGGTGAAAAAAATCAAGTACACATGGTAACCAAAGACAGATGAACTGATAAAGACCCAGTTTGCACCACCCTGCACTAAACACAAGATGTATAAGATGCAGATCATACAATTTTTGCAGAGGGAGGAAAGTAACCTAAGCTTCACTGTGCTTACACTTAGGTTTTTTTCAAGACACATGTAGCCCAAAGACCTCTGGGTAAATTTTGAAGTGTTTAGGGTAAATGTCAAAGTGTTTAGGGCAAGATAAAATCTACATAGTATCCACAAATTTTGCAAATCTGTAAGAAAGTCCTTATTTTTACACTGGATCTTCTTAGAAAGATGAACCGCTTTTAAAAGTTGTTAGATACATGAGTTTTTGTAAGTCACTTCTTTTAATATTGTAAGTGAGTTTCCAAGTAGCTGTGTGTAGTATTTCAGTTTCCCTTGGTAAGAGCATTTTTATTTTCTTGATGCAGTGATGAATTATCTGGATTGTTGCCTTACAAATATTAAAAAGAGAACAGAAGCGAGTAAGCAGGTCTTTATAGTAGAATTATTATTATTTTTTAGGTCAAAAGTATTATTTCTTCAGCCCCATTAAGACATCAATAGGGGCACTGTAGCTCAAGAATTAAATCCTGACAGTGCAATAAAGCAAATTGATGCTTTTTTTTTCCCCTCTCTCTTCTTAAAGCAAGAATGCTATAAGATATCAAATATTGCAGAAATTCCCTAGATCAGTCCTGCCTGGAGAAAGGAGAGAAGCTGTGCAGCATGAGTCATTTTTAGCCAATCCCTCTTCATAACACCGTCTCCCCTTTGTGCTCCATCAGAACACGTCTATTATTTCAGATCTGTTCTCTCAGACACAAAAGCATCGAGAGTTTCTTGCCTGTGAAGCTGGAGGATGAGCATTAAGAATCCTCCCATAGGAAACTGCTCATATATTTCCAGAAGACTTCATACCCTGCACACTGATAAGGCCAGGAGTTGGAATTTTCCAAGCAGAAGAATGAATTTTCTAACCAAAATCACACAACAAAGTCCTTGCTCTTCTGGTGTTGTGGGTAAAAATCCCATTGACTCCATCAGAGACAATACCACTCCTTGTCCCACTGTCATAGAAAATCCAGAAAGGGCACACTATCAACTGCTGTCAACTCTTGTCCACCCATAGCAAAGTGTGATTTTCATGTAACCAGCACAGACAAGCAGGTAAAAAGGCACATTGATACTGGAGAGGTTCAATTTTAATGCAGAGTTTCATCCAGAGCAAAGAAAACTCAAGCTGCATATGCTTATATATTTTTCATAAGGACCATATTTCATCATGAAATTTTCCTCTAGAATGTAAGAGACCACACTAATTCACTCTAGAGAATGATAAATGCTTTTTTTTTTTTGGTGTGTGTGTGATTCTGTGCACCAATGTCACAGTATCAGCATATGAATAAAAAAAAGTAGTGGCATCCTGCAGACTCATTTCAAAATTGTCTAGGAAGTCTCTCTGCTTTTCCTCTTATTTATTTATAAAGAATTACAATTAATCATAATGTTCTACTGTTTTAATTGCTGTTCTCTTAGTTTCTATAGAGATATTTTTACTCTACATATAGCTTATATGGCTTTTCATAAAACAAGGATGGGAAAATGGTGACTTTCAGAGTTATGCTTGTCCAAGTTGTTGCTTTTTGCTCAAATAAAACATATATAATATAATGCAGAATGTACAGTTAGATAGATGGATAAGAATATCTGGTTTGGTGATGAGTTTTCTGACATTTGGTGCATTTTTTTTTCATTTTCCCATAGTTTTGTTTTGTTTTCCCCTAACTATATAGAAAATAGGCTTGAAAATGTTAATTACAGAACTCATCATTGTGTGTCACAGTTAGGAAACAGTGTTATGACCCACTGTCATTTCCAGATGGAAAAGAAGAGCTATCAGATTAACAGATGTAGGGCAATACAGTGTTATTCTCCATCATGTTGGTGTCTTTTGTCCATAAAATGTGCTGAAATCAGCTTTCAGCTCAAAAGAAAATCCGAAGATCATTTTTAACAACCGTGGTAGTAGAGTGTGTGAACTAACTATCATTTAAAGATCAAAATGTATTGTTCTTCAGTTAGTTCACTCTAATGCTTAAGAGAAAGCTCTTTTGCTGCTAAACTCACATTCTCCAAAACATGCTTTTAGAATTTCTGTCAGACTCTGTGTAATGACATTATGTCACCTATTTGAAAAGATGTCCTCTTCTGTCTGTGATGTAAGATCAGGAAATAAAGCACAGATGTGTAAGTGCAGCACTGGACAAGTTGCAGTACAAACAATAAGACAGTAAAATAAGGCCATGAAATGTAGAACAGCCTCTGTGTGGTTCCTGGCTAAAACCACTGTGTTTCAGCAAAATTTGAGGCTCAGTAACACAAGGGAAAGCCCTTCAGAGGTTCTGCAGACATTCCTTGCAGCAGGGGACGTGGTGGGGTATGAGTGAAGCCTGATCCAGGAAAGGATATGTGGTGCTCAGGCACACAAGACCCCTCTGCACGAAGAATGCTTCACTGTTTAAGTGAACTGGATTTAAGAGCACTTCATTTTGCAGAGGCAGCTGTAACTGGCCTTGGGCTTTGGTCCAAGATATCCCTTTTGTATCAAATACATAGTGAATGAGGAGTGTTTTAAGGAGTTTGTAGTCCCTTAAGACAGTGTTTTGCCTAGAAGAAATGGAATAAACAGGTTTTCCAGTCCAATTAGTGAGCGCACCTTAGCAATCCCCTTTCCCAGTTTTCATATATATAAATATATACACAAATAAAGGACTGAGGGTGACTTGCAGGAAAGTGGTTCAGACCAAGGAATGGCTCAGAAACAGCTCAGCTGGGGGACAGAGAATGAAGGTGCAGCGTGGAGGAGAGAGGGAAAGAGGACATTTTACTTGTAATTGGTTATTATTGATTATATCTCAATTAATGAAAGGAAACTCTAGACAGATTATAAAATACGCAGACAATATGCCCAGACCTGGTTAGGGAGAATAAGCTTCTCTCAAACAATATTGAATAAAAATAATTATTTCTTGACATTTTCTCCCCTTCTTCAAATGTCAACTTAATTTTTTCCAGACTTTTACTTATTAATGTGGCAGATCCTATCCATCATGTCATGCTTATTCTTATTTTGTCAGCAATTCAAGCCAGAGATATAACTCAAAGTAATCATATTAAATGGTCAAAGAAAGGTAGATTCTAGACTATCTTTGCTCAAAGTTTTTTTTTTAAAAAATGATTTTATTTTGTTTTATTGCAGTATTTTTGAGGGACACAAGTGTTTACCTGACGAGCTTCAGATTTATTACCATAATAATTTCAAGAGTGATTTTCATATCTGGCATTAAATACACAAATCATCCATGAAAAGTAAATTTCAGTAAGACATTGTCTTTTTATTATTCGTGTGGATCTCAATTATTTATGATATTTTTTCATATAATATTTATGTATGTTAATCACAATTAATGATAAGGTTTTACTCCTGACTACAGCTAATGCTTTTGCATACCTCTTTCTTATGCAGACTGTGCACTCTTCTCATGAGACTGCTGTATGATGTGACTTCAAGTCACACTACATGTCCTTTACCACATATTCACTTGTTTGCTTTGTTGGATTAAATAGATTAAATAGGAAAGTCAGTAACTAGATTTTCTAATGCTGACTTTCTCACTTGGATGCATTGGGAGCCATGGGAAAGTCATTACATCTGCAGATATCCTGCTCCTGCTATTTCTAAACCAGGTTTGTGCAGAAGATGACTGAGCACTGCAATCACATTTTAATGTGACAAGTAAAATGTGTGGAGCACTGCATTTTCTTGAAATACTGGCAAAATTAAAGTGAAAAGTGTTGTGGAGCTGTTTACTCACCTCTGACACTCCACCTTATAGGTACTTTTCTGGTTTCATAGCAGCCTAAGGGAAGTGCTTAAACCTGCATACGGAGAAATAGAAAAACACAGTTAGCATTTAGAAGTTGGAGAAAGTCCAGAGGATATCTGAGAGTCTGTTAAACCACTTATTTGACATATGCAGGCAAAAATAATCCTTGACTAACAAAAAAACCAAAATCATGTCTCTCTCCAGACAGAAACTGAAAAAGAATAAAGAAAAATTACCCTCATGTAAAACCAGTATAATGCCACATATTTAATCATTGGCTGCTATCATGTCATCTTATGTAAATTATATATAGGACAATGAATGTGCAAGAGATATATAGGGACTAAAAATAGCACTCAGACACCCTAGATTTGCCTGTGTAAAATCCAGCACTTTGCAATATAAAATTAAATGTGAGAATAAATAGTTCAGACACATAAATCAAAATCTCAACAGAACAGCCAATTCTTATTCAGTCCAGCTTGCTACAACAATTTCTTTATCCCCATCAAGACAATGTCTTGTAAGCTACAGTTATCTTAGTCCTCAACCAGCTCCTCTATGGGATGGGAAAAATGCTGGGAAAAGAGAGCAGTTGCTGTCAGCAGAAATGCAGGGACATTGATCTAAGTGTTGGTAGTATAATTCAAAAAGGTCAGGGATATCACTTTGGAATCTGGAAATAGGGTATTTACAAAAAAAAAAAAAAAAAAAGGTTCCTTGTTCCTTGTCTATTTTCTGTTCATGTTTAGCTACATTTGGGTTCCCTTGCAAGGATATTTGTGTTTGGGTGAGGGCATTAATCATAGACATCTACAGCATGCAGTCCTCTTATATCTACTATGATGTTCTGAGTCTTTGGAAGAAAACTGTGAGTGGAATGTGTAACTATGAGACGTTTGTATATTTTGGAATATATAGCTTACTGAGAGAAGTGTTCTCAAAATGCATATGGATTTCTCTATGTAGCTCTTTCTGACAGCTAAATGATGAACATTGAGAATTCCAGAACCTTTCAAATGCATTTCCTGTTCAGATTTCTTTTTTGGATTTCTTCAGTGAATGGTTCTTGACTATCAGTAAGTTCATTGTCATACAGTGATCAGTGAATAACAGTAGTTTCTAGTTATTTTTTTGGTAGTCAGTTAAAGAGCTGAAAATGAAACTGTGCAAAGCACATTATACTTTTCTTGTATCCTGGTTGGATACTTAATAACTAAGATTATACATATAGTGATTTTATTTTTCTTCTGGTGATTGATTGAATTCAAACTTTTACACTGAAAGCTCGGCTCTAACAAGTCTCCATGTGAAGATGGCTCAAAGTTTTGAATGTTCATAGAAAGAAAATGTTAATGAATAACAAGCATAAGAATTTGTGGCACCAAGTGGACATCCATTCCCTCTTCTGTACTGCCCAGCATTAATTGCTACCTACTAATAACTGTACTTTGAGAAAATGGTAAATTTTATCTTAAATGCATTTGTACTACTAAAGCTGAAACCAGGCATGCTCAGATTTACAATATCACAGACTTGGTTTATTCTGTGCTTTTGCAATTTATCTGTTTTGTGGAAAAGCTCTTACCTCGAGTTTATGAAAGCCTAGGGCAGACCATTTTCCTTTGCTACTATGAGGGCACTTATGTACCAAGGAGCCTTCTTCCCAAGATGTCATAATTGCGGCAACCAGTTTCTTTTTACAATGCGGCATTTCCCCTCCTCGAATGTATCGCTTCAATGAATTCACAAACCAGCTCTGTCTGGTTCAAATCCACGAACCTACACTTATGATAAGATAATGAATGCACAGTCATCAAGCAGAACCACACTGGAAGTGCTGTGGGCAAGTGTACAGTAAAATAAATTCTGTTAAATGAGAATGATGCATTTTTAGAGGCAAATCACTTCTCAGAGGTGTTTCTTCACTCAGCTGGCCCCACTGCTCACCACAGAAGGAGGCTTTTGGTCACTGTGTGTTCAGGGAGATAAAGTACAGCAGCAAATATAAATAAAGGAAGCATTAATGAATAAATATAGATATATTGGCATAGTATTTAATTATTTGCTGTTGAGAAAGGGCATAGCAACATACAAAGCTGATTCGAGCTGCTTCATATGTTATCGTAAAAATTTATACAGTTAGCCATTTAATGCCAGGCTAAAATACAGATGGTTAAAACAACAGCACAAAACATTAGTTTTATACATGTAGTAAAGAGACATATCTGCAAGTTTTAATGTCTTAATACACATAAGCCAGAAGGCTTTATTTCCCTGTTAATAAAAACAGGAGAAAAATAGAACTCCCTCCTTAGACCACTGGATAAAAAGTGCTTTATATACAAAACTTTTCATATCATTATCACTAATACTGAACAGCAGTGATATCTCCAAGCAGCTTTATTAAATATCCAGTGCTTCATATGTGGGGTAGATTGAGATTGGCTTTAAGAAAAGGAATTTTTTATGATGAGGATGGTGTTGGGTTACACCATGGGTGTTATAGAAGAGCAGGCCTGAAGGCCTACAAAAGCATCTTCCCTAGGCCCAGTGGTAATCATGGAAACACTTCCAGGACACCTGAGATGAGCTAAAAAAGAGGACTATGGGTTAGTGACCTTCTTGACCAATGGCCTGGGAAGATTGTGGTTAGTGACCTTATATGGTATTATTTACACCTTACCATAATAGGTAATGGAAATACTCCAGGTGAATGGGTGAAATCCTGGGATATGATCTTCCTGTTTATATGACGTTATATCCTGTTTGTGGACTAGTATTTAGGTAAACTGAGCTGTGCAATAAACGTCTTTGCACTTCCCATCTGGCATGCAAAGTCCTTGTCCAGTGTGAACGCTGCAGATGGTGAGGCATTTGTACAGGCTGCCCAGAGAAGTGGGGGATTCCCCACCATTGGAAATGTTCAAGTCAGATTGGATGGGGCTTTGAGCAACCTGGTCTAGGGAAAGATGTCCCAGCCCATGTCTGAGAAGCTGGGTCAGATCATCTTTAATAATCCCTTCTGACCAAATTATTTGATGATTCAATGTGATTATTACCTTTAGCAAACATCAAGGTTTTGCAAGGATTAGGTGGGGGGGAAGGAATTGTCTCATTCAGGCTTTTCAGGATCATCTTGGGCTCTAGTTTGATCACTCACTATACTGTCAGATATGCAGACTCAGGATCTAGGCAGAACAACTTTAAAAGGGGATTTTGAGATCAAAAAAGACTGAATATCCACCATTTATCTTTGTGAGAACTCAAAGACAACTCCAAAAATGTGTCTTCCTCAGTAGATGTGCAAGATACTTAGCATCTCCAGGATCTGGTGGAAAACAAAGCCCTTGACATTTCTCAACCTCTTGGCATAGCTTTTATCCATGGGTTCTATTCCAAAATGCTATTAAGGCTTCCATAACACATGAGTTTTACAATCCAAGATGAATGATGGACATTTGCCATGCAAATTACAAAGCATAACGTTTGCTCTATGATCTACCATGCCTGGAGAAGTTTGTAGCCAAGGTCACCAGATCTCATAGGAAGACAGTGCTCTTCTTTTGCTCTCACTGAAGATTTGTCCTGAGCAGGAGTGTCAGCAAATTGAAGGCACTATGATGTATTGTCTAACAGAGGAGAATTCGTTTGGGAGCAAACAATAAACTGAGTTCAAAACGTCATTGTGCTGCACAAATCAGATCTGTTATATAAGGCTATCTCTCAACAGACACAAGCCTGAACCAGCTGCTAAACTGATTAGTTTAGACATACAGAAAATCTACTTGTTTTTTTTAAATCTTATTGTTACTAATGAAGGAGCAAGAACATTTTTTCTTATTTATAATGTAGAATGTTAAATTTACAAATTGAGACAGTATAGAGCAATTTTCTGTGTAATTTTAAATTTTAGTTCATAGACCTGATCTGCTATTACTTTTATATATTTTTTAATGTTTTTCCTTCTGTGTCAATCTACATTTTTTTCTTCCAGGTTTCTCCTAGCACTTCCTGCCATAGAGCTCTCTGACTCACTTAACACTCTAGAGAAATATGAAAGACTCCTTCAGGCAGCTTGGGCAAATTACTAATCTTTTTCAAGGGTCACAGGGTCATCTAATGCCAGAGTCAGAAGTGCCTGTACATACATAAAATACAGAATACTGAAAGTATAAAAAAAATGCTCCAGTAATATCAAGAACGTATTTTAATTGTTCACTTCAGTAAACTTCCCATAGCTCAACCTCACCCAAGAGGTTTTTGACGAATATGGATCTGAATATATTAAATAATAAATTTATTCTATAGGAATAAAATGGTAGCCTCTTACAAAAGAGGCTCAAAGTGCAAAGCAGCCTTGCATTTTCCTTCCCTAAAAATCTGCAGAAATCTCTAAGCCAACCTGTTTATCTCAGCTTATGGTTGAAAACCATATTCTACAAAGTTGACAAATGCCAACATGTTCCCACCTGAATTCCCAAAAGTATCTTATCAGCTGTTCATGTTTTAGTCAGTCATAATACTCCACTTATGAATACAACCCTCTTTTTTCTCTTATAATCAGATCCCAACAATCCTTCAGGGTGGGAATGGCACCTGTAACTAACAGGGATGGGAGTTATGAATTTTACTTTATTCTGTTCAGTGTTCCTAAACCTAAGCAGTTGACAAGTCAGAGCCTTGACCTGAAAAAAATGTGATTACAAGTATGTTAAGTTTATATTGAACAGAGATATAAATGTGAGCACACAGGAGCAGATATTACAAATGAATTTTAAAAACCCCATGACTGATAACAGAAATGGCATTAATAACACATACCATTTTCTTCCACTGTAGTGAATAGCCAAAGCCAGTTTATTTATAGACAGTGTAAATAACAAGCACTTTCATCATCAAGACCCTCGAAATCTATATTATCTACTGCTTTCTGCTATCAGGAAAAAGAGCTATATAGCTTTTGGGTTAAAATGATGAACATTTTTCCAAAGGGGAAAAGCTCCGGATAACTGTTTCTCTTTTGAAGCAAACACAGCATAAATTTGTCTTTTATAATAATACAAAATTGTAAGTAATCTTGAATTTCCAGACTAATGACCTTGAATACTTAAAATTATTACTCATGCTGGATCAAATAACAGCCTTTGTTATTGCAGCAAAGAACATATAACAGAAGAGACAACATGCACCTTTTTAGATCAGAAAATCATTTCCACACCACTGTGTAAAAAGCTTTCTCTGCTTACTTGATGCATATTGAGTCAGTTGTCAGGTCAATTGTTCTTAACTTTTGTTAATCAAAAGCAAAGAATGTAATGAGCTACCAAGAACATATTTAGGAACTTAGCTAACAGTCAGGCTATAATGATTCCAGATTTGGATGATGATTTCTCCATTTTAAATATAAAGAAAATATAAAACAAGAATAATATGAAGCAACAAAAGCTGGGCTAGAAAATCAGGGGGAAGGGTTTTGGTCTTAAAAGCAACTATGCTCTGTAGCAAGTGTTTCTGGAACTGTAGAGGACAGTAGAACTAAATATCTATTCACCTACCTGGCCATTCTGCAATTGCTTGAGACCCTTTGCTGTAATAGCCAACACAGCTTTTAGAACACTTTTTTTGGCAAGGCAGGTTATGACATTAACAGCAAGGAAAGAAAACACCAATCATTATGGCTCTTGTGGTGTTCTGCAAGTGTCATTCCTTGGCAGGACATTTAATGACCAGCAAACATGAAGTGCCTGTGAAAACTGCAATTCCTCATTCTTTCAAACATTGACTGAGCTAACCTCAGTTCAGCCTCAGCAAAGAAAATTCCAACTTTCTTATGGCCCACTCCTGCTTTCATCACGTGCTCCCTATGATTTAGATAAAAACAAAACTGCATCCAGGTATTTACAGTCTTTCATTACTGAGGTTTGCAGTCGTGACTCTATATTTATTCCTCTTCATAACATTAATAACTTACTTTTCCTTCTTTTCATGAAGAATGAGCTAATTAATTGATTAATTAAACTTGTGCTCCAGTTTCTCCATTTGTGCTCCACTTTCTAGAGGTGTGAGTTTACACACCTGTTGCTAATTACAGTGTGATTAGTTAACTCAGAAACTTGATTAAACTCCTCAGATAAGAAAGGTTATGAAAGGCCAGTTACTCTTGGTCTTCCAAAAAGAAATCTCACCTGCTACCCTTGCTCTAGCCAGTCCTAACACAAGCAAGTCAAGCAAAACATGTTGCATCTTTATGTTATCTGGTGATCTAGGTGTAAGGTGTTTCATGAGATTTTTAGGTCTTGTTTAATTCAATTTTATCCCTGGTAATTTTCATATTCAGCATATTTGAGTAGGAAATGCAGTGTTCCTGAGCTATTCTCATGCTTTTATGAAGTCAAAAATAAACTCAGTTTATTCACAGTGATCATGCTCAGCTGTTTCTTATTTTAACTTTCCTGCCATGAATTTTCATAACATGGGAACTGCAGGAAGTTCCTACTAGGATTGGATATGTTTATCTGGGAACAACATAGAGGATACCACTTGCTGTAATCAGTGCTTCAGTATTGATTTCAGCCAGATACTATTTGATTAAAGTTATTTATGCTTGAATGATTTGCCTTCAAAATTGTGCTAAAGAAAAAAGCTTAGTGTATGCATTTTAGATGGCTAAACAGACAAATTATTGCTACTGCACTAATGCAATTTTTAAAAATGTATTCACTTAAATAATTTACCAATAGGAGAAAGTAATTATGAGTGACACAAAAGCCTAGAAATAATAACTTTTGTAATACCAAACATATCTTATTATATTAACCATAATAATGAATTTAGGCTTCTAATCAACGTTTTTGAAGAAGCCTCTGTCAAAAAAAAACCCTTTATAATATACATATAATGCTGTATGTGCATGTCAGTGCCCTCTGCTGGATAGAGAAAGATCCAAACTGGTGTTTATGATCAGGTCTTCACCCAACAACTGTTTGTAAGAAGTTATAAACTGTTGTTATTCAATAGAAAAGGTGGAGAAAATCATACTTGTGTGGCATGTGATGGAAAAAATTTGTTTGGGATCTAATGTTCCTAGATTTTGACCCTAAGGTCCATTGCAAATGGTTGAGATAAGCAGCTGTGATCTTTCTATCTTTCATTATTATCAGCAATTATTAATTAATCTCTTTCTTTTTCCATGAGCAAGTGTGACCGCTATCCAAAAGGTTTCATTGTGCAGTATTTCAGTCTGGAATTGTATTTTCCTTTTTTCTTCAGCTGTAGCCTTCTATTTAAACACTGTATATTACAGGAGGCCCCCAAGTGGCCTTTAGGAATGTTTATTAGCTGTTTAACAGAACATGCTTTACTGCTGCTACACTAATTTTTACAGAAATGACATAAACACTGTCCCTACTTCAACTGCTCTAGGACAAACAGCATTCTCTATTTTCAGGCCTCTTAACCTAACTAGTTCTAAATTCATTAAAAACTACAGCCCAGTCTCAATTTCAATCCAAATGAGCTGCTGTCCTCAGGGTTAGTCATAGAGGCTACCTGTGGAAAAGGTTTCACTCTCCTATTCCCAAAATGTTGGACTGGGGAAACCAAATGGGTTATCAAGGAAGAAAGGCATTAAGTAGCCACATGCTTGAGGTAAGGCTGATTTGGCCTTGCTATAAATCTCCTTTTCCTTCTGAATTCTAAGTTTTTATTTTTTAATTCTTAAAGGAAAAACATTTCCTTCATTGTGAGTGCCCTGTCCACTCTCGTAGTAGAACTCAGTTGTTCTATTTTGCATGGATACAAATAACCATTTATCAGCTGCTTATCAGTACCACCAATAGCACAAGGCAGCATCTTCCTCACAGCTCAAAAATTAATCAAAACCTGAACTGCAGCATTGTCAGAATTTTGCTGCATCCATGGGGGCAGCAGTTCACAGTTTCAAATGCATTCTGTGCTCCACTCAGCATTGCTCCATTTCACTCAGTAAAGCACGATTGTGGTCAAAAAAGGGCTAGAAAAAAGCATTTCACATCAGGAGCAGGAGGATCATGACAACAGGTAAGGTATAGTGTGCCAGTGCTTTTCTTGTTGCTTTGTTGGGTTTTTTTAATATTTATTATTCTCATCTTCTTTTTAGCCATAATAGTTAGAAACATTATAGTTAATTTTGAGGGATAGTGACATGCAACTCAGTTTTCAAAGAAAAAAATCAATAAAACATCTGCCTTTTTGTGTCGATGAAATTGCATTTTTGTTTCTGTTGAAGGTCACCTGGGATAAATAAATCTTGTCACTCTGGAAATGCTTGTCAGCTAGACATGCCTCAACTAGTGATGATCAGCCATGAAAATATGAGCAGTTAAGCCTAATTAGTCTTTGAAGTTTAATCTTATTAAGCATCAGATTTTGCCAATCTTCTGCAACCAAGCCTCCCGCTGAAATCAGCAGGAAAATTAAAACAGAAAATATTTTGTAGTCGGACCCAAGAGGACTTTGGAATGCTTGTAGTTTTCTCACTGAATCAAAACCACACCGCTGCAGCAGCTCAGCATCACAATTTTGTGTAGCACAGTGACACACATTCTGTAAATGGCCAGACAGAGCTTTCTGTCTATTAACAGCTGTTCAAAAATAAAAACGATTGGAAGTGAGAGCAAATGATCATAAATCAATGAGAAATCTGTGGTGGTCTTTCCCTGTTTTCCAGTGTGTCCTCAAAAGTAGGCATGTCTAGGCTCTAGAACAAAATTTGGGGAGATATCCTTAGTCTGGGAGTAAGCATGTGTGGGTACTGAGCTGAAACTATGGCAAATGTAGCTAATTTCCTTTATATGGCATTATATTTCCAGATTGGTCATTACTTGAGAATTAATATTTAAATATTCAGTAGAGTAATAATCTGAAAACAGCTCGAATAAAAATATAACAGCAAAATTAAGCTCTTATGATCTATATGCAGGACCCAGCAAAGAGTGAGTAATCACCTCTAAAATAAATATCTGTTGATAATACAAAAAATATTGCAGTTTCTCGTGAAATTTCAACCTATTTTCTACATCTTATGAAATGTTAATGAAAATTAAAGGTTTAAGCTTATTTATAAATTATCTATAAGCATTGCTTTTATTGATCAGTATATTTATAAAATCTGATTTATTAAATATTTAAAATACGAAACACATCAACACCTTAATTTCAATTCATTCATTAATGAAAAAGCTATTAGAAATATAGTGTTATTAGGAACTTAACAAACTATTTTCTGTGACTTTACCACATTGAAAGTAACGTTGCAGTTTATTTCTTTGAATGTCATATACATACCAATAAAAAGCATCCAAAAGAAGCAATAAGAGATTTACACACACTTTGGAAATGAACAGAGTAATCTCCTTCTTTAGTACTTTAGTGAGCATATTATTTTTATTAGTTAGCTATTACATGCAAATGAAGTGTTTTCATGAATATGCAGAAGAAACATAATATCCATGAATAGGCCTCAAACAGTACTTTCAACATTGGGGTTGAGCGTTTTAGTCCTAAATTAGCTGTAAACATTTTGAAAATTTCTAGTTTATCAATAAATATATTTTTAAGCTTCAGAACTTTCACAAACTTGAGCCCTACAGGGTTATTCCTTTTTATACCTGCATGACATACAGGTACAAAGTTTCTTAATTAAACAACTCAATCCAGCACAAGTTTTTTTGAATCCTGTATTTGAGCCTTTCACAGAAAAAACAGAAGCTGAACATCAGCATGAACTGTCTTCCTGATGTGATTAGGCTCAGAAATGAACTGAATCAGAAATGAACAATTCATGAACACAACTCAGTTCGACATTTGTTCCCAGTGAAAATGATCTCTGAACAAATGGCCCAAATAAAGCCCATGGATCTCCTGGATGCTCCCCAAATCCCCACCACTGGTGATATAATGATCACAGAGCACAGGTGGGGTCAGCACACTGCATTTCTGAGTCCAAGTCCTTCATCTTGTCCATTGGGCTATTGCTTGTCCTCTCCATTTCAAGGACACATCAGCTTTTTCAAATGAGATCTTCCACAACAGTGACAAAATGCAGTGAGAACCTGAGAGGTGATCAGTAGATCTCATGACAGCATTGTCACCTCATCCGATCATGCTCACAACTCTCCCTGTCACAGAGGGGCACTGGTCCTGGCTCTGTCCTGATGAGAGAAATGAAATCCTGGTGATCCCTGCAAAAGCCCACAGCCCACAGTTCCTCTGTTCAGAGCTTCTGGAGCTGCCTGTCTGATACACTTCACAAGCACTACATTGATTT
Source organism: Daphoenositta chrysoptera (assembly GCA_013397915.1). Taxonomy (NCBI): domain Eukaryota; kingdom Metazoa; phylum Chordata; class Aves; order Passeriformes; genus Daphoenositta; species Daphoenositta chrysoptera. The sequence goes on along the minus strand of VZRO01001514.1, from coordinate 379,999 downwards.
AAAAGTAACTAAAGGAAAAAAAAAGAAACCCACATTAATTTTGTTCATATAAGAGTATGACTATAATTTTCTGTAGCCATAAATAAAACATTTGAATTGTATAATTTTATTCACCATGACTACAGAAATAACTGGAAGTCAAGGAATACATGGTATAGCATCTGAAAGTGAATTCATTAGTATCAACTATATGCTTGATAAAATTTAAAGTGGGTGGAATCTGCACCTGCAGATTCCAAAATGTCTGCATTGAGTTAATGAGTCAACACGCATACATTATATATTAATGGTCTGTTTCTTAATCACAAGAGACCTGTTTGTAGCATACGTTTTAAGGAAAATTTCCTAGACATTTTGCAGCGAAAGAATATTAGTAATACACTGCAATTGTACCTAAAAGTATCACTCAGAATTGAAAGCTAATATTGGTAGGCATTGTATAATCATGCAACACAGCCAAATGTATGAATTAATGGCATTTGGTCCAGTGTGACTGCATGAACAGGTCCAAGTTAGAAAAAAAGATCATTGTTATTTTCCTAAATATAAGAATTTTTTTTCTTTTTTTTTTTTTTTAAGAAGAAAAATATTTATTTTTCTTTTTTTTTTTTTTAAGATAAATTACATATATGAAACAAAGTCTCAGTGAGGTCCTTCAGATTAAGGAAATGCTGCACTGCACATGTGCTACAGACCCATTAACAAACAGTAAAGTGGCAGCTTCCAAAGGAACATGGTCTCGTGCTAATGTTCTGTGGCAGAGATGATGCAGGCAAAACTGCAAAAACTGCTCACGCTCACCCATCAGGATCATCCTCACAGCTGGAAAGATTTCTACTCTACAGCCCACTTAGAGGAAGGGTGAGTGAGGGAACATAAAACAAGGGCTGCCACTCTTTGCAGTAACTAAACACACCCTTACCATAAAGTCATTCCATGGCAACCATTTCATTGTGATAATTCCTAGAGCACTGTTGTCACAAGTGTTTCTCTTTCTGGTAAACTATACTCATCAGTAAAAGCTAGGGGAAGACCTGCAGGCAAAAGCTGGGGTCTGCTATGTACATATACAAAATGTTTATGTACATAATAGTAATACAAAGTGTATGGAAAAGTGGTTTATTTCGTCTCTTTTTCAGGTGACTCAAGATGAGAGTCTTTTAATTGTTACTTTTAAATCTTTAAAATGTGTCAGCATTCAGCTGAACCCGATATTGGGATTATATTGGTATTTTATAAATTTGACTCTCACATTCTGGAGGCAATGTCAAGGGGCCCATTCTTTTTCCTGTCACAGGTCTGAAACTTTTACAGCTGCTTTGTCTACTATACACTTTATTTGTTGTACACACTTCAATTTGACAAAATAACTGCAAAGTAAATCATAAACAAATGTATAAAACTGGCAAAATTTGTCAATAAATGCAAGCACTTGTTTTGGAGCAAAAATAGATCTATTTTTTTTTTTTTAATATATATTCAGCAAACTGTAGTGGTCTTAAAAGTCATGAGCATTGGCAAAAATTAGGAAAGGCTGTCGGGCATTCAGACTTCAATCTTGACATTGCATCAGGATCCAGACTTGCAGTCCAAATAGAAGCACATAAGGAGTCTCAAAAGAGTACAAAATCTAGCAGTTCTTAATATTAGCGAGGATTTTTTACTAGAGGATTAGATGTTCCTCTTTTTTTATTATAGAATTTACAACACAAGCAAAAAAAGTCACCTAATATAGTACTGAAAAATAAAGGGAAAAAAACCACTGTATTTTCAAAATGCTGACACTTCTGGATTTATTTTATTTACAGCAAATTCATGTGTCTTGTTCAAGGTGCTCATCCTGACCTCTTTCCCCTTACCAATACAGACAGACAGACACCTGCTACAGGATTGTTTCATCACGTTGTTTTTACTAAAGATGAGATGAATACCACTCTTTGCTTTCACAGTCATTTTCCACTTACATTTACAGAATCTTTTTTCCCCCTCTGTTGATTTCCTTATTTCTGTGAAGAGAAATACACTTGTTTTACAACATTTTCCCCAAGTTGCCACAAGAGGAGGTAGTCTAATTGTATGCTTTGATTGACCTCCATATTTAATTTAACAAAGGAAAATAATGAAGTTTTGACATCTTTTGGTCTTCTGAGGGTAGCAAAGGTATTATCCTGCAAAGGGTAATAACACCACATGAGACCTCATCAAGACTTCCTTTGACTGCGTAGAAATTCTACATCTAGATATGTGAGTAACTCCAGTAAGGATAATTATGGTGTCCTGGTCTACTCACACCTTGCTCTTATAGTGGACTATAACATTATAAACAATTTACAGCCAGCTACCCTCAGCTTTGCTGACACTGACTTGCCTAGGAGCACTCTACAAGCAGAGCTTTCTACCACCTTTAGTTGTCTGAGAGCCTTTTCTAATAGTTGAGCCCCAATTTAGACAAGAGATCGGTTTGTTTTGTCATCAAGAGAACTCACAAAAAACATGTTGGTCTCCATAAGTTTTATTACATAAAACCTCTCTCCCGACTCAGATTGAGCTGGTGGCTTCCCACAAAACAATGAAATAAAATCAACATTGCAGCGTTTCCACTGGCTGTCCTTAAGCTTTCCTGTGGTTCTGGAATGGATGGTGATGCTGCTGCAGTGCCACAGGGGTGTGCCTGCCACAGGGATAGAGGTCATTGGTCCAGGAAACTGAACTTCCTCAGGTTCATAGTGCTGTGGTGCTGCTAGTGCAGCTAGGAAGAAATACGATTGATCCAGGCAGATTGTTACTAAATTACTTGGAAGCACTTGCCATAACTGATAAAAATGTACATTTTCCTTGAAGTTTTTAAGTAAAAAAATTATGAATAATGTAAAACTGCCTGGTGTTTAGCTTTTGCTGCAGCATGTGCAATGCTCAGCTTGCTAAAATGAATGACCCCGTGAAAAACCTTAGCATTTGGCAATTTTGGGGATGTAATGAAGCATAATTAAAATGATTAAGAAATAAATTGAAGGAAAATAGTTAAATGGTCTACGAATGAACTCCGGCAGTGCCACAGGAAGGTCTCAGTTATCATATTATTCCAGAGATTTCTGCAGCTCCCCAAAGCTGGGGAATAGAAACATGTAAGAACACATGTGGCAGGAATGAATGAAGCAAAGATTTAAACTCAGCAACATACATCATTAATGGTGAAAGGATCTATAAGGTGTATATGGATCTATTTGGCTCAGAAAGGCTCAGATAAGAGTGCAGTTATTTTATATCTCACCAAAACACAGAAGCAATATCACTGTACACCGCTACTCACAAGTTGTCAAGTCATTCCCCACATTTAAAATTGTTCTAGGGAAAGCCTGTAATGACTCTCTAAATAATGTTTGGTGAAGGAAAATATTGTCATTCAAGCAGAACTATAGACATCTGTGCTCATTTATAATAAATTACTTTCAGTTAATTTTATTTATAGATGTATTAGGAAAATTCCATGTAGTTGGAAAATGTAGAGAAATAATAGCCTGACACCCAGAGCCAAACCTTTCTGCAGTATCATCAGCTGAGAATGCAAAGGTCATTCTCTTCTGGTATTGAGGCAGGTTCCTTATTGATTGTTTCTATGCCAGAAAAAAACCCATCAGATTAAAATAAAAGGACTTTCTTAGTCTCAAGCAGAAATGAAAAATAGCTCTTGGGGGAAACGAAAGGCAATCAAAATTGCTGTATTGTTCCAAATGCAGGCAGTTTCAGCTTGTTTTGAAAGATCCATTCACATAATTATAAAAGAAGACTTTACAGGAGAGGTACTATAATAATCAGTGTTTTGTCTAAAAATAGGTCATTAATGTAAGTATTAGATGAGATTAACTTTGCCACATAATTGTTACATTCTGCTTTAGATTATTTTGTGCAAATGTATGTTAAAAAAAGATCAAATAACAAAAAGCTGCTCTGAATGCACAGAAAATCATCAGAAGGAAGTCAAAACTCTCTCTCCCTGTATTTAGATAACATACGGTCTGTGTACCTGGAGTGCTCCTCTGCTTGTTAATTGGAAAGGGAATCTCTGTCAACAATAAGGGCATCATAATTTGCAGGATATCAATACTCCTGAAAAAAAAAAAAACATCTTTCAAGAATATTATTCTCCTGAAAACGAGAACTGCAACACTACAAACTGTGCCATATGACTGTTTTTTCCCTAACCAGAGTCCCCATTTTCAGCCTAATGGTGTGAAAAGAGGCTTTCTCTGTCCCTAACAGTTATAGAATGTAACCAGTATTCATACCTGTGCTTAAGGTCTAAAGGATAAAATTATCTTTTATTTGGCAGTGCCTAAAGTGCCGTGCTTCTTTGAGCTGAGATAAGCTGTACCCTGGTTTAGATACATTTTCGAAGCAAACATGACTTTGATAATTAGTGCCACTTACAGTACAGGAGAATTTTACCTAAGTTCCATTTCACAGTGAACAAGGGAAACCCATTGTGTGAGACTTCACCCCTATCTAGAGGACATCCACAAAGCTGCGAAGTGCTACCTATCATTCTGAAAACTGGGTATAAGTGAGAATTAAGTACTGCACTGATTTAGGGCTTTGTGTCTGCCCAGAGATAAATGACAAACACACTTGCACTGAAATTTATATTTTCAGGCATGTACCAAAATCCAGCTCAGAATGGATACAGCAATATTTCTTCTTTATTTGCTTGGGCTCTAATGAGTAATAAGCAAGCTGTGTGTAAAATGTTGTCAATTTAACTTCACTTAAATCCTTTTTTTGTCTCAGGCTGAGATTTTTTCAGGTAAAATTAGACCTTGAAAATTAGTTAATTACCAACACCACATCCTGAGGATTCCAAATCATAGCTACAAAGGATGTTCTGAATTTTAAATTGTCTGAAATTGAAAATAGGCAGCTAGTGGGTTTTTCAAATCCTTAATTACCTCACCCAACTCTATGTAAATTAGGTAGCCAGGGCTTTTCAGTGTCACCCACTTTTTAGTGTCATAGGTTAAATTTCTATATATTTACTCAGTCAAAATTGTTCATTTTTATCCCCCAAAGTCTACACAAAGTCTTGATGGCACATGTTTATATTAATTTCATCATCTAAAATTGATGCATGTCAGCACCTAGCATTCATACATTGCAGAAGAATACATAATTGGAAAAACTGTCTGCTTCTTCACTCACCCAGATCTCCTAAATATATACATTTTTTGGTATTTTAATTGCATGCACACACATTTTATGTGCATACCCATGTTTTGTTATCTGGGTTCTAGTAAATGAGAGCATATGAAAAGAAAAAATGAACTGTACTATTCATTTGCAGACTTTAAAGTCTTGTTTTTGTTTTTGTATTTTTTTATTTTTTATAGACACCATTTAATTAGTTGAAAATAGTTAATAAGTTGGTGGTAATCAGGGATGCTCGTGACTATGTCTCCAATGAATTTCCAAAGAATTACACTTATTTATTGATAAGTTGTGATGCCATAATGATTTTTTGCCTTTTCTTTTATACCTCTATTGTATAGCTTTGTGGCCTTTTTGTATTCTTGGTGTTTCTTTTAGCCTACATTCCTAGACTTAATGTTTTGTTGAGTTAGGAGACTAAATGTCTTGGAGGCCTCAGACACCAAGGTCCTCTCAGGAACACATTTTGTAAACTAAAAGATAGGTCTGACCAGGGGAGGGTCCCAGGGGGCAGGAGTGGCTTCATTTAGACTATAATTCTATACCCGATCTATCGTGGGTGTGCATTTTGGGGTGGGCATTTCAATGTGCATGTTCGGAGCGTTCCACCTGGACAGAGTGCACCAAGGATCCTCGAAATAAATACCGAGGTAAAAACCCCTTTTGCCCTTCTAACCGTGTTCGGCTCTGATTTTAAGAACAGGGATAAGGCATCAGTTGAAGGTGGCCTTGCAGGTTATCTTTTATTGACTTGTTAACCATGGATTATTCATGCTGCCAAACTTGTGCCATGGTTTCTTGTGTTCACAGTGAGGTAACACGAAAACTACTTTGTAATCAAAGTATTAATGCTGCAGGCACTTGGATGTCAACTGCAAAGCCCCTTCCTGCTAGGTGATGGCAGGAGGGAGATTGCAATCTCTTCCACCAAGATTTGCAACCAAANGGGGGTTAAAAATAAGATGGAAGGGACACTGTTCCTGGACAGCCAAAGTCGATAGTTATAACTTTTCTCCTTCTAACCTGTTAACAAACTACAAATGTGTTCAAGTCTTAGAAGAGGAGGGACTGAGGAACTGGCTTTCCTATATTTCTAAAGTACACATCTATTCTCTTTGAGAAAACCATTCAGTAGCTCTTTTGAAGGGTGTTGACAATGTGTAGCTCAGTGCAAAAACAGAAGGGAGGCTTCTACCATGTCATATCTCCATAGCAAAGTCACTGCTCAAATAGCCCTGTTCCTTAGCTTCAAATAATTCTATAGTAATCAAAAATATCTGATTAAATGCAATAATATATTGAACTTCATGAATCATCTAGAAATTTCAGAGCTTGCTTTACTTACAATTTGATTTTATTCTGAATTCTCTGAAACCAAAGGGCTATGGGCTTACAAACTCTTGGCTTCTTTCCTTTGAAGAAACTGCCAAGGGAAAGCAGAGCAGAAACCACACAGGTCCCACCAGTCTTGCATAGGTCCCATCATAAACTGGCCATAATCCAACCACCAGAATGAAACCTGCCACTTGCCTATGAAAAAGAATTTTTTTTCTGACTGTGTTTTACAATATTATGCACATAATTTTACAGGGCTGAGTTGTTGCTTGTTGTACTTCAGCCTGATGTTTGTTGGTATTATAAACACCTGATAAACCATCTTCTGTGGTACTTGTGGACATCACTACTGTAATTAAGCACTTATATCTGCCAAAGCTGGGTAACAAGCTGGAACGGTAGCTGAACAAATTAGTGTTCTAGTGTGTTTATCCTGCTGCATTCAAATGACTGCAGGTTTTTATCCCTGACAGCACCAGCTGGGTTGGAAATCATAACAATTGTTTATATTGCAACTTGGAATTTCTAAGCTTCAATGTGCCTGATAAAATGATCACTCTTTTGGGAGGAGAAGAGAGGCTGCCTTCCCTCAGTGAGCTGACACAAACTCCTGTGATATTGTAGGCTGCCCTGCCTTGGCATTTTGTATGGAAGATGTATGGGATTAAAGATGTTAGGATAAGCACAGCCAACATGGAGTCAGGAAGAAATTGTATCTTCCTCTTTACAGGTTGTTCTTACGTTATGAATCAAGGTGTTATAAAGCAATGAATCTTTTCTGGTGAGCTGTCTGGACATTTAAGACTACCAGGCCTGCTCTCCACAATATATATTGTTATTACACCTGGGAAAAACTGTGAAAAGCTGACATCCCTTGTTCAATTACCTCTGACTCTGTGTGGTTTTATTCACTGTAGAGACCTCAATGAAAAATGAGCCTCTCTTCTATGGAAATGTCAGTTATCACTATGTACTGTGTATTCTCTACAAGCTGATCTATGTAGTCCTTTGATGATGTTAGTTTGTTTGTTTCTTTTTAAAAAGAGTGTAATTCTAAGGGAAAAAATGAAAGTCTCTGTTGTGAGCACACTAATGCTAAGAAAGGCTGGCTGTGAAGTTGGCATCTGCTTCAGAACAAGGAGCAACAAAATGAAGGCTTGTATTTTTCATGCTCCAAGATTAAAGGAGAGCAACTAGAGCCTTTTATGCTGTCAGAAGCAAAGCCTGGCCAGGGAGCAGAGGAAGTTGTTGTCATAGGGACTTTGTTTTTTTTTCAGATAAGAAGCACCCCAGAAGATGCACTGAAGCTGCTGTCTGTCTCACCAAATCCCAATGTTTTTCTTGCGTGCCTTCCATCTGCCCCTTGGCATGGTAACTGAGGAGCCATAATGCAGCAATAAACTCAAACGGCTGGCTGCATCAAGAGGAGGTAGCCTTACTATATTAGATACACCTATAAAACTGCATTCTAAAGCCGAGGTAAATCTACTGAGCTTAATAAGGTCATGAAAAAATAATAACGCCGATATAACTTGAGTTAAGCCTTGAACCCAGAGTAAGATATTTAATTTGAATATTTCCAAATAACTTCTTAGACAGACTCCTTTTGCACTCTATAGTATCTTTTTTTTTGCAAACAGAAAGAGTAAGTATTTATCAGTCCAGCTTTATAAGTTAGGTGTGGAAATTATAATGTGTTTCTGTATGGAAATAATCCATTTTCTTTCAAATTAACAAATGTAAGAACTGTATTTAAAATTTAATATTCATGTGCATTTTGGAGTTGCAATGGGCAAAGTTCAAATAAATCAGGGCCACAACAAACTAATTTTCTTGACTGACTAGACATTCAGGCTGCTGAGGCAAGAGACAGTCATTCCTACTATTGCTGTAACCATCTGTTACCCTGTGTCTCAGAGCAACAATGATTCCTGACTAATGCACTTCATGCAAAAGCACAGACTTTACAAGAAGTGACCGGTAATTATTTATGAGTAGTCTAATGAAGAAATTAGTTTGTCTACTTATGTGGCAAAAGTATCACTAACAACACTGGTCAGATCAAAAGTGAAGGCTGGCTGCACTTTTTTCTAACCTTTAAGACTTAGGATAACATGAAATGCCCATGCTCCAGTGAGCTTAACATTGTTTGCACAACAATCTTGGAAGGTACTTCCCAGACCTATGGTCATAGGCAGTGTTACATAAATAGTGAACTTTCTTTTTTGTGGACAACACTGCTTTGAAGCATTTGATTTCCCAGTGCAAACTGATACACAGACAGATGCAGAGAGACCAGTAATGATGCAGAGGTGAGGAGAGTGAAAAGCAACCCTTTCATTCCTGCAGCACAAGCAGCAGTTACTGCCCATAAAATCCTGTGTTAGGCATAGCCTTGGAATTATTCTTTGTGTGTACTTCCTGTTAAACAGTGTACCAATGGACATATGGAGAGGTAAGGAAAGAGAAAAAGATATATCTGTATTGCTGTGAGACTTCATCTTTTCAGTTACTGAGTGTTCTTGTAGCAACAAGGATATTCAAGGTGATGGACAACAAGTGTAGGGTCAGCAACGAGGTGGGAGAGGAAAACAGGATAAGGTGAAAGGAAATGTGATGCAGTGATCATGCAGTAATTTCAATGGCCTGTAAAAACTTTCTCAATCAAGCCAATATCTGCAGCTACTGTGATAAACTGTCACAGTCTTTGTAGCACTTCCCAATTAAATGTTCACAAGTTATCAATGTAGCTGGTCAATGGTGGTGCATTTTGCCTGTTCCTGAGACTGTTCACGTGTCAGGGTTTCTTACATTAATTCTCTTGCACTCTACCTGGGCCTTCCTAGCCATGGTAGCCAAGAACCACCCCACCTGTCAACAACGATTGTCAGAGTGCAGCAGCATGAACTATATCTGCACCAATCTGCAGACCAACCTGCAGTATTACATAAATGTTTTGAAGCTGAAACAGTCATGCATCCTTACTGCTACTGATTAGGAGTCTCCTTAGAGATTCTGTTTGAAGGGAAAAGTCATGGTTAACCTTCGGGAGGTGTTGTACCGAGCAGTAGGTGCAAAAAGAGCTATCAGACAAGCTCTCATTTCTTGTGGGGTGAGAGCAGGTAGGAAAAGAAATGTGGGGATAAATTGGAAGCATAGAAACTCATTCCTTTCATAGGAGATCTTCAGCATGGTGCGGACAGTCAGAGTTGGTGGTGCTTGGAGAAATAGTCTGGATCCCAGCTGAAACCATGGTACTATGAGAACAAAAGCTAACAGAATTTTTACAATAATCCAGGTATACTCAAGGTAGCAAAATAATAATCTCATTTTTTTTATCCTTGTTTCCCTACCAGCAATGTGCCACTAGGCAACAACTGGACATTTTCTAATTGCTGGGTTTAAGGAATAGCTCATTTTCTTCACAACTTTGGCCAGCCTGCCAAAACTTCCAATTAATTCCAAATATAGCATTCTCTGGTGTCGCATGAAAACTCGATAGTGGTTGGAGTGTATTAAGTTGCTGCACACAAGTCAAAGAACCCACAGACAGCAATATCTTTCCAATGCGATCAAGCTGGGTGAGAATTGAGTCGGCAAACTGGAATCCAGGAGGTCCATATCCTCCCATGTCTGACCTACCGAGCTGTCATTTTTCCCTACCAATTGTTCCTGGAAGTCAGGACTTTGCTAAAGTTTTGCTGTTGCTGTCTAAAAGTACTGCAAAGTAGTATGAAGCAAAAAAAGCAGCAAAAAGCAGCACAGTCAGTAAGAGTTAAGCAGGACTCTACAGAAATAATACAGGCACACAGAATTGAACCAGTGACATTCTCCTGCCTGTTCTCAAAGGATACTCTAGAGGGAAAGTCTCTGTTGCATCCATTTGAACATTGGCATAAGATTCTTCACACAAGATGAGCTAAAAAATGCTCATAAATTATTGGCTAGGATGAAAAATGAACTCCCCCAAACAGCCCAGACTCTGGGCACAGACCATCCAGAGAATATTGACAGGAATCACAAGTACTACATTATCATCCAGATATTCCAAGGCATGTATTTCTTTACACCATTTAATGCATCTTTCAGCATTTGTCACAATTTTTTGCAACTATGGCCTTTTTTTCACTCCTTCTCCTACAATTCATATGAGTAAATCATTATTTTATCAGAGTATAAAAGTGACAATATTGCTTTTACTGTCAGATATAGAAAAAATTATATACAAAATAATGCTTTCCCAATTCACTCATATTTTCCACACTCTATTATCTCAATTCTTTGGCTTTTATACTTTATGAAAATTGCAAAAAGAACTCAACATATCCTGCAAGCTTGTGTCGTGTTCTCTTGCTTTGGTGAGTTTCAGCAAGCGGACATTAAAGTCTTTTGGTAAAGAGATGGCCCTTATGTTTAATTTCAAGCTGATCACAAGGCCAGTAGGGTTGCAGAGGTGTTTTAAAACTTTTCTCTGTAAAAACTGGAGAAGAACAGCTCTTCCACAACTAATGGCTGAGCAAAAATATTATCCAACTATCATAGAAGACTCAGAGGATTAATTTACTTTTAGACGTCATGGGCCCTGAAGGACTCATTTGCTAACTAGCTCATGGAAATAATTAATGCTAGAGGTCATGTGATCTTTACATTAAAATGTCAAGAAAATAATTTCCTGTTTATCTCATTGGCACAAAGCAAAATAGTACACAACATAAACACCCACATTTTCCAGTCCAGGGTTTCATTATTTTTTTACTTATTTATTTAAATTGGATAGTTTTAGTACATATAAAAATGTGAATTAATATTTAGTTTTACAAGGGGTTTTATTACCATACTTGCAGACTATTTAATAGAAAAACAAGTCGATAATTCAAACGGCTGCTAATCTGCTAAGCCCTGCTGACCCACTCCAAAGAGGGGAAAGAAAACATGAGAGGCTCCCTATTATATGTAAAAGAACTGTGCCAATTTATTTCAGCCTCACAAGACTTTTGAAACTAATTCCATATCTCATGCACTCCTTTGAGAAGTCACAGGGAGATGCAACCACCCCAGGCATCCAGGTTCTTCACTGTGTGCAGTGCACACTGTTATAAATGGCCATTTTTAGAGCTGTAAAGTCAAAAATTCTAAAGTTATGAAATACCAGAGTGAAGTCTGGAGTGTCAGTTTTATCTGAACCCTTTGTTTGGGTGTATTATGAGACACTCTTTAATTACATAAGCACACACTGCTTTTCCAACAGAATGCCTGTCTTAGGGCACAATATGGATGTAGCTCACTTACTGAGCAAGTAGTCAATATTTTGTGCTTGCCTTGTTTGAAGTGCTTTATTTACTACATCAAATCCAGCCCTGAAAACTGACATTGCTTTTGCCACAGTTATTTCTGTGGTACTTTTCAGTATAAAATTTCAGAATCACAAAACTCAGACTCACAGAATATTCTGATTGATTCATAAATATTAATTATATCATTTTCACAATATGTCTGAAAAATGAGCAGATAGTATTTACAGACACATACCTAAACTCAGGAGGAGCCTCATAATTTGCAAGTTCTATCATTACAGTTCTGATAAATTACAGGAAGCAAGATTTTTAGGAAGAGCTACTAGTATCCCAGCATCACATACCTACTGATTTCCTGTTCCTGTTTGTTCTTCTTGAGTGAGCATTATGATATCTCCTCCTGCCCTGTGTTTCTACCTAGCTGTGTCAAATTCCCTTCTACTGTCCTGAGTTCCTTTTTCCAGTTTAGTTTTCTTTCTCATCTTAAATTGCTGCTTCTGTCTCTTGCCTCAGTTCATGGATTGCAAAGTGTTGTCCTTGTTCTTCCTCTGTGCCTGGACTTTGAACCTTGCTCCCACTTTCAGCTATTTTAGGTGTCTTTTATATTTAGTTTCTCAACCAATAATTTTTTGGTGAGCCTCATGTCTGGACACAGCCTCACCAGCAGCTCTGCCCCGGCTGCTACACTGCTCCTGTCAGTGCAGCAGTTATGGAAATCAGTTGTTTTCTCACACAGATGCACCTAGTGAAGCGTACAATCAATGTTCATCGCTTAAAAAAAACTGTTTAAGAGCTACATCCACTGTAAGACTCAGAGAGAAACGACCAGAATTTGAGTCTTCGGTAATTCTGTTACAGGACAGACACAATCTACAAAACAGGCTTTAACTGTGCTGAAATCAAACTGGCATAAGGAATCTTCCCCAGGCTAAGGACCACCAGTGTGGTGGGTGTCTCTGTATGGATCTGACAAAGAATTCTGTACCCGGAGTAAGATTCTAGGTTCCACCTTAAACAGAAAGGCCATTGAGCACATGGTGTAGCTGTTATCCTTAAAATACTGAAGTTTTCTATGACATAGTGAGACAAAGCAAGAGTAAAGCAAATCTGTGGAGGAGGAAAGTAGGCAGTGATTACATTACAAGAAAGATTAAATGGTTCTGGAAAATATTAAAGAAATGCCAGAACTGACTTCTAAATCCTTTCTCTTCATTACAGCTGAAAAGTAAAACACAGTTATGTTATCTCAATCAGCTTATATTATACAGCTTAAAAATCAAGCCCACCTCAATTCTGTGCACAGCAGTTCTTAAAGCTGCCGAAGATTCATAAATCATTACACTCTTGGAACAATCCTTTCTAAATCTAAAAAGCAAAACAAAAAAAAAAAAAAAAATCCAGATCTTCTCTTGGAAATTTCCTTCGCACAAACAACTCTATTAAGCAATGACGAAAATTTCACATAATGAAAAACTCATATGACTAGGCTTTGCCCTATTGTAGAGTCATCCTTTCTTTTCTACCCTACTAAAAACACTGGGGCTTGTATTTCAAAGTAATTTTTTTCTCTTTGTGCAGTTTTTTGCTGGCATAGATTTTCCCATGCTTAGGGTATAGATTAATAATTCTAAATTTGAGATTAACTTTTGGCATTTGTAGGGCTTCTGATGCTCTCTCAGACTGGCAAAAATTAATAAAGACACGAGTGCAAAGTGTATTTCAAAAGTGGTTGATTCTACCAGTTATTTAGAGGTGTGATAACAAAAATTGTTCTCCTTTTGTATTTTTATATACCAGGGTCCTGATCAAAGTTATCCCTGTATTTCTGGAACTTTTCATAGTCATAAATTAGTAGTTAATTGCTGAAGTTAAAAGTGACAACCTTCCTAAGGCAGCCTCCAAATTAATAAAGGCACCTTGAACGTAAGAAGTGACTCACAAATTACAGTCATGGTCTCGTGGGTGCATGGATGTTTTTATCAGTAAACACTCAGAAATTTTACTTTTTTAACAAGAATGGCTCCAATAAGTCAAGCATTTGGGACATATGTCAGTTTATCTCCAGGTGACCACTTTATGAGTACATATTTTTGTTATGATGATGAGCATCTCTCCACCAATATGTGGAAGTACACACAAATACCTCAGAAATACATTTATACAGAATTTACTGGGACTCAAGAGGAAAACAGTGGCTTGTGTACAAGGCAGAAAAAAAATGCAAGTATTAAGAAAATACTTGTTCGTTGTGAGTTATTATGCTTGTTTTACATGGCATAACTCAATAACGAATCACTACAGAATACTGATCACATCTATTTACCATATTCATATACATTCATCAAATTATATTTCAATTTGATCTAATTAAAATGTTTCACTTTATTATGCCTTTTTAAAATGGTTTCAAGGTGAAAACTACCAGTTATTAATATCAAATCTAGTCTCCATATCACAGAGCCATTTCCAAGTTTTTTTCTGAACCATTTTCTGAGGAGTTTCAGTAATTTTTTTTGCTTTGATCCCCACAAAAATAATTTTTTTAACTCAAATGGGAAACTTGCTGTACTAACATTTAAAGGGTGTAATCCCCAGCAGCCTTCAGAGCAGCACCAGTAATGATAGAAGCATCAAATATTAAATATGAGCTAGAGTCATAAAAGGATTGCACACACAGAGAAATCCACAGTTCTAGGTAATATCAGAAATTAAGGTAAGAAGATGGCAAGCTGCTGGATGATAGTAATGCTCTGGCAACTTTGGAAATAACTGGAGACTTTAAATTTCTTGAGAAGATATTATGATGGCAAATCAGAGATTAAAGGTCTGTGAGCTTCTCACTCACAACTTCAGACATTCCATGTGCTCAAAAACCATATACTCGATATGGAAAATACTGTTTCTGCATTCAGTCTTCCTGAAATTGGTCTGTATTCTGATGGGCTAGACAGAGTTACAGGCAAAGACTGCGGGTAGCCAGTGTCTTCCCAAAAGACAAAAATGGATTGAAGAGTTTCTCTAGTGCGTTAATTTTGAAAAGCTTGCTATATAAATTGTGTTGTTAAAAAGGAATCCTCTTGCTCCCTTGGGAAACGCTCATGATGATCAGCAAGGACAGCTAAACCAAGGAGATTCACAGTAGAAGGAGAAAATGTTAAAATAAGCTGGGAAAAGAAGCAATTGTCATAATCATGTCCAGCTGAGGGAAGTTTATTGTCAGAGAAATGAATTGAATCAAAAGTTTGTTAGTTTACATATTCTACAAAGAGGATTATGTATGTATTAGAAAACCACACAAAATTTAAACAAGAAATGCAGTATACTTTTTTTTGTGTTGGAAATAAATGAAGCTATTTCTACAATGAGGCTATATTCATTTCACTTCACAGTGTCTTTAATTGAAGAAAAACAATAGCTCTTTACAGGCAGTTATCACTTACAGAGTTGTTGTGAGATGGAAAGGGGATTTTATGGTTACCTACTGAGGTTCATATGAAGGAACAGGGCAAGCAAAATGGCCATAATAGGTTCTTACCATCCTTTAAAAAGTGTGATCTGACTTTGAAAAGGTTTGAAAAAACCTTCACCAGGAGCAATTCTGAGTGCTGCCAATCTCAAGAAGTAACAGTGACAGATCATTGACCGTAATACATAATAAACTCCTTTCTGTGGTCTTGCAGCCAGAGAAGGAGAAAGTGATATACAGGAACACCAGCTATGAAAGGGAATTTTATTTTCTAACCATAGTAATTTTAAAAAGATAGTTCTGCTTGCAGAACTTTAGCCATCCTCACTCTTATCATTGCATTTATCTCCACAGAAACAGGCTGCAACCTCATAAAACAATATGCGCAATTGCCTCTGGAAGGGCAGATCCGTGTGCCTTGAAACCGGACCATTGATTTCATAACGTGCAGCTTTTAAAGTGTAAAAGCAGCTAACAGCTTCGGACAGCACTATTGTGTGTTCCAGATTGCTCCCTGCCACCGTCACCTCTCTGCATGTCTGTCCCCACAGAGCGCGTGGCCGCAGCCACCGCTCGATCCGTGGCCCTCCTGGAGGCTCTCAGACATAAGCGAGCCTAATCAAGAGAAGTGTGAAATCACAGCAAAGCCAGCTCTTCCCGTTTTGCAGATGGTGAGCTGCCAGAAGGGATCAGCCCAGACTTTAATTGCAAGGCTGATGAGAGAGGCAGGCAAGATGGGAAGGTACATGTCGTGGTGCGGGCAGATCATTGCATAACAGCGAGGCTGTTGCACGCGTGCTGCTGAATGAAGCAACACGCGCTGAAAACGTGGCACCATCCATGGTTTTCCTCACTCCAGAAACAGAGGGATTAAAGCACCCTGGCTGTTTGCAAACTTCTTTGGGTCTGATCAAGAATCTGGAAAGATCATTATTATTAAAAACTTAATCTTCCTTTTAAAACTTGCCCCAGGAAGGTGCAGAGTTAGCCAGACACACATATGCACATAAATTCATATGTATATGCTCATAGGTTGTTGATACTCATGTGCTAGATGCTCACAAGTATCCTTATGTAGGAACATAGATTGACTGCTTTTCTTTAGTAATAGATTTTACCCTCAGGCAGGGAAATGTTGTCTGTTACTCCAAGAAAATTTCAAAGAAGAAATTACAGCTTGTGGAGCTGTGTACTTCTAATAATTGTCTCACTTTTCTACATGGGCCAATAGTGGCAAAGTCATGCTTATGCCTCCCTGGAGTGAGGAGACATCCCTGAGCCTCTGTGTTTCTTTAATGATGAAAGAATTACAGAAATGTGATACCAGCTGCCTGTCATTGGAACAGGCAGAAAGGAAGTCAATCAGCGCCAAGACAGTTGAGTGAAGAATAAAATCCATGCTTGACTGAAGACACGTCCAAAAATGCCTGAAGTATCATGACCTTGATGTTTGCGTTGTAAAAATCAGCTTCTCAATCTAAGTGCAAGGAAATCAAAGTTTTCATCATCTAATGAAAGGATGCCAACCTGTGAAACAAAACGTGTAAGGAAGAGGTAGCAGGCACCAGGCATTGAGCTGTTTCCATATGGGTTCTGTTACTTGGGTTTTCTATTTCTATAATGTAGAAGGAAGGAACTCATGCACAGCTATTTATGATTGTCACTAATTTAGGTGATTTTTTTTTTATATCCTAGCCTCAGAATTAAATGCACAAAAAAAGAAAGAAAGAATCCATAAAACAAGTAACCTAGGTTATGGAAATATTTTGTACTGAAACACATATACTCTATATACTTGAAAAACAACAGAGGAAGTGCCATACTCAAAATCTGTGCAACATAAAGGAGATTAATACCAAATAGAATAAATGTCACACATTTCCAAGAAGAATTTTTTGTCTTTAAGAGGACAGACTTGAAGCTTGTAACAACTGAAAAATTACATTTTTATTTAAGGATATTGAGCTGCTCATGTGAGGTCTGGGAAATCTTAACCAATACTGCTTTTAAAAAATATTATCTGTTATAATTTTTGCTTTTTTAAGTGTACGACAAGAAAAGGATCATTTTTTTTTTCTGGGAAAGACTGTTGAATGAGAATTCAGTAACCTACCCTTAAAAAGTTTAGACATGAATTTTTCTGTAAGTGGTTTACAAGTTCAACCTGAGTTGAAGGTAACAGAATAAACTAAAAAGTAATAGAGATATTGGAATGCATCTTTTTCTTGTTTGCTCTTTAGAAATTTGAATATAGGACAGGTCATCATCATCTCCATGCTTAAAGAGGCACCTGAAGGGCAAAACTCCTTTTTCCATTTTTTTTTGTTTTTTTTTGTCCAGTGTTCATTCTATTCTTGAGGTAAACCATGAGCTCTCACTGTCATGCATTTATCACTGTCATAGGCTGCAATATTTTTTGAATCTGAAATGTGCCTCAAAGCATACTTAATATCAGAAAATAATATTCTCTTCCCTGGAACAAAAATACTCCTTTAATATTTCAATAAAAAGAAGAATATTGTCTCTTCTAACAAAGATGTGGAATGCATTTCAAAATTTGCCTTGCATTAGTCAATACCTCATTCTAGAGGGCAGTCAAAGGGGTTTCACAGTAACTGAAAGCTAAAGTCCATTTGGATTGTCCATTTGCAAGTTCTGACCACAATTCTAGAAAAGAAGAAAAATAAAGACTAGAAAATAGCTATTCATGTGTTTTCAGTTGTGTACATTACCCAAACTTAATTTTATTTTTCTTCTGGAATGCACAGATGGAGTAAGGGGTAATTAGCTGGCCAGATTTCATTAGGTAACATTATATAATTCACTTCGTAAAATTCTTATACCTTAGTTCCTTTTCATGCTGGACAAGGAGGAAAGAGGTTTCTGTTTATGTCTCTCAGATTTATTTCATGGTTGTCTACTTGATTTGAAATACCAGCAGCCATGGATTATTAACAAGGAAAAAAAATATAGTTTGGCAAATTGTCAATGGAAAAACTCAAAAAAGTATTTTAATTGTTTCAAAAACAGGTGAAAGTATAAAGGCTTCATCTAAAAGTTTTTACTGTATTCGGACACACTGATAAAAGGCAGCTGCTTTTCCTTTTGCTGCTAATGCAGACACAGAATTCACAAGGACAGTGAGCCTCACTGAGTGGGGTGATGCCATACTTTGCACACTGCATGCTAAATCTCAACCAGAACCTGCTTCCCATTAGGGATGCAAACACCAGTACTCCAGACATGTACATTTGTACAAAATTGCAGACTTAATGCACTGAGCTTGGTGACTGCTGGATAAGGCCCTCAGCAAGTAGGCAGGATTTACAGAGAGGAGGTCATGAAATTCAGAATGAAGATTTTCCTGCTTCATTGTTGTTAATTCCTGCATAAATGAAGTTGAAGCTATACAAAATAGCAATAGCAAATGGGACATGTTTGTGAGTACAGTTGAAATGCAGGCTGTAAAAGCAGCCACTCAAAGTGATTCAGTCTAATTTGTCCACAAATTTCCCCCTAAATTTAGGAATAACCCCATATTAGATGAAGTAGACAAATAACCATATAATGAGAATGACAGCACTGAAAGAAAAAGCTGTCAGTCAGCAGTCTACATTGATCAGAAGGACAGCTCAATCAGAGATTTAGCAGATGAGACTATGATTTGTTTTGTCCTCATTTTTTGCCCTCAATTCTTTTCCACAGTGCAGCATTGAAAATAACTATGATTCTTAATTAGCTTTTGATTACATTACCAGATAGGATAATTAAAATATCAGGATGCATCCCTCTATAAAGAGTTTTTCAAATCACGCTGTGACATTCTCTGGCTATCCAGAAATTTTTCTTTGCTTTCTCAGTATCAGTCAGTGCTTGTTGATTGCCATAGTTCTGACCAGGAAGAAATCACCTGTGTTTTGGACAGAAAGTCAGATTTAACCTAAACTACATACATGTCTGCAGGGTCTTATTTGGAAGAGCCTAAGTGTAAACCTGTGATGAGTTATTTAGGGTGCATTATCCTCTGAGGCACAGGACATGTTGAGTTACCAAACCATTTACCTGCAAGCAGGTGAGCAACAGCCATCCCACACCACCTGCACCTGAACAAGCACATGTGAATCACCTCTAACCTATTTAGGGAGATAAAACAGTACCAACACAAATTTTGAGCAAGGCTTAGTGTATGTGCTGCTAGAGGAAAGCATGCTGGAAACATTCACTGCCATCCCCAGCTGCCATCTCCTCCCTTCTTTCCCTCTCTTCAACTGATCACAGTTTTGCTCTAAAACCAGAAAGTAAATGCAGGAGCAATGAAAGGTAATAAAGCAAATGTTCAGCCAAGTATCACTGTGCAAAGAACATGTTACCTGCGATAGATTTGAATGACCAGATTAAAGAAACTTGAAAACAAGAATAATCCACTTAGTCAAGAAAAACTTCGCTGTCCCTTGTCACTGCTGCAGAATGCTTGACCTCCTTGAATATCCTACTTCAATAGGCAATGCAACAGTTTTAAAGAAACCTGACTGTCTAACTTCTTTTAATTTCCTAAAAACACCACTTAAAAGATAGGAGCTGTAGAAAAGTAATAATAAATGTGGTGAGAAGCAGGTTTCTGAAATTCCTGTGAGCCTGACAACAAATGTGAGTGAGGAAGTGATGAGAACTGCATTTCTTCCTATCTTCATGCAGAGCACTGATAATATTCACATCTGGTTATTGTCCCAGAAATATATCTACAGTATCTATACCAGTGTACAGGAACTGGGCTGTAGGGACAAATATCACTGGAAGATTAAGGCATTTAAAAGGGAAGATGGTTTTATTTTAATCTGTTTGTTTCCTCCCATGCAAAACTGCTTTACTGACAAATGAGGACTTCCTTGTTTCTGAACTATTTATTTCCCAGTTAACAATAAATAAGGCTTAGCTTGCACAAGTGTTAGGAGTCATTGCTTGTGTATATCAAGGGGAAACCAGACTTCACAGGATGGATTTACATACTTTATTTAACATTAGCATACATTAAGACCACTGAGAATGTCTATGCATGCAGTACATACAATGCATTGCATACAATTATTTAATCTGAGAACAGATGTATATTTTCCCAGAAGTTAGGTGCCAGCCCAATAAATTACTGACACTGATGTTACGTATGATATTGCATATTTGCAAACATTATAAAACCAGCCTAAAAGATACAATGGATAAGCATTTTCAATGTTACAAGTGTGACAAATCGCATTTAGAGGTAAAATAAATAAAATAAAAGGCATCATTTCTCATTCAGAAAATATTTACTTTTTCATTCAGAAATTTCCATGGTACTGGAAATTAAGATGAATTCAGGGGAATGCTTATTTTATAATTATATATATATAATTATATAATATATATATAATCCATACATTTGTGATTTGTTTAGATGAGTCCAATTCAGCACAGTCATTCAGATTAATTTGCTCTTTCTTGGGTATCACCTCTATGTTTGACTAAAAGTACCTAACCTATAGATGAACTTTACATTAAATATTTCTTTGTTATACAAGTTATTCAGCCATCTCCATCTGACCTCTTACACCACTGATATCAGTGGACCTGTATTTGGAAGGAACTTGGAAGAGAATGAGAGACCAAAAAGGCACTATTGGAAGAATATTTTTTTCTTCATGATAAGACTCCTTTGAGTGCCTGTATGATCATTTCACTTCCCTTCACACACTTAATTATAAATTGTTCACAGTATCACAGAGATGTGTTGGGTAAACACTGCAAGTTATGAGGCAGATTTACTGCCTCATAAACTCACAGCCAAGTAAAGCTGTCATTTGCAAGAACAATTAAGCCGTTATTCTGTTCCATGGAGAGTGTAGGATATTCCTGAAACCTGTAAATTCACAGAAAAGGGAAGCTGGTCATACGTTCAGAACAAATATTAACATTTTATTAATACGGAATTTTCTTGCAAGCTTCACACCAGCATATATTTTCTTTGTTTACCAGAATTTACAATCTATCCACTACTCCTTACCACGTATACTGTTAAAAGGCAAAAGAAATACAAGAGTAGCCTGTGATGTTTTGGTTTTATTGTCTGGGTCTAAAGTACTTTACTTGAAGTCCTCCTAGTGAGATGTTGCTGAAAAGAGAGAAAAGAAGATCAAAAAATAACGCTTTTATCTCTGAGCCATGAAAAAATCTGACATCTGGGGTTACCATAAAAATTGCTAGTGTGGCCTGAAGATTGTCCAAATATAGATAGAGGATGATATTATAAAATGTTTCTGTTGTGTAGCATGTTTTTACTACTCAGTCACATAAAATCACAATAGGATCTTTAATCTTTAGGGAACCACAAGATAAAACTTCACGAAGTGTCTTCCTGAAACACTATAATTCTCAGATCTCTGTGAATACTGTAGGTGCAAGCAGTATGGGATTATCACTTCCTGATTGTGTCATTTCCAAGGAATGAAACATCCACAAAAAGTACGTATGTGCTGCTTGGTGGCAGCACAAGTGATAACTTCCCTGAGAACCTGAGTCCTATATGACCTTCACATTTGACCACAAGATTCATCTATGTGTATCTCTTGCACACAAAACTAAGCGTGCAGTGCAGCTATTTTGCTGTATGTTAGGCTAAACCAGTATGTGTGTAAAAGATTAAAGAATGAGGCAGAACTGGATCATTAAAAGGGGAAAAAAACCCCAAATTTTTAATTTAAGCAATGCTGATTCTGTCCTTTCAACTTGGGACAAGAACACAAGCCTAAACTCCTTAATTGCCCTCACTGTCACAAAGCTGACCCACATTTCACATTTAATTAGAAGTGAGCTAACTGGACTTCCCTGTAAAGACAGCCAGGCTGAAGCTGCAGAAACAGCTCATATCTGAGTACTCTGCTTTTAAACATAAATTGTTCATAAATTTTTCAACACAAACTGAAGTTTTTGAGCCACTGGGGCTGGGAAGTTGAGGTCAAGCTCAGGCAGAGCTTTTAAGGGCTGGGTGGATAAAGCCCTCTCTCCCTCTGCCACTGCAGAGAAGTGTTGGGGTGATGGGGAGTTCCATGGTGTCTGCAGGTTCTGGAAGCCAGTCTGCCCAGGATCCAGCTCTGCCAGTCCTGGGAAACCAACCACAGGGAGAAACACTGGAAAATTTCAGAGAAAAAAAGCTGGTGTAGCTCATCCTCTTGAGACCATAGTTTCCATCCGAGGAAAAGAATTACAAACCCTAAAACATACATAACACAAATGTAAAGCTAATGTGGAAAATTCCTATCTAAAATTCTATGGACAATGCCACAAGATTCATGTTATAACCCAGATAAAAGGGTATGCTGTAAGTTTTAAACTCTCATTACTGCCATGGGACTCATATAAATGTACTAAAAGCCAGAATAAGCCCCTTTAAATTATTAATTGCAGTTACCTAATAATAACTCGGTGAATAAGAAGAAAAATGGTAAAAATGTACTATTAAAAACATATTAAAACAATAAAACATGTCAAGTACAGTGTACTTCACCAAGCACTTTTCTGTATAATTTAAACCTTTGTACAAGTATCTTTAAGTAACATTACACTTTTTTTCCCAATTTAGTATTTATGATATTAATTTTCAGAGAGTGTGTATGCTTTGCTGAATGCTCATTTTTGAGCACCACAATGACTCTCACAGTGGAAGCAAAGAGGTCCCAGATGTTAGATTTACCCATTGTTGACATTTCTGAGTTTTAAGAGCAAAAAGCTCGTAGGTCTGTAAATGAGCTGAGCCACTGGAAACTCTCATTCCACGGAGACAAGCCATGGCAGCAATAGGATGCTGCAGCTCTTTTTGATCCCAGTGGACACAGAATGTACAAAGTGTGTCGATATCTTGACTGACTGTGGGCTAAAAGGTTGTGTGCAACTGTTCAGTAATAAATGACTTAACCTGGTCTCAGGGTATGGAGCAAACTCCTAAGAGAAAGACATGCAAACCCTACCATCTTTTTTTGTGCACTTGAGAACACATTTAAAATTGAAGTATTTTAGTACTTTTTCAGATCATACTGAAACTTTTCTATGAAACATTGCTATAAGTTTCTGCAAACAAAAAAAAAAATATGGAAAAAAATAGAGAAAATGGCTTTAAGCATAACCTCTAAAATATGGCGCTGTAATCCACAGCTGTAATGATTACTGGTTGGCTGTTAAAATATTTTCTGAGAATTTCACTTCTGTGCAGCTCACTAAATTCCCTCTAATTAACATGCAGTTAAAAAGTGAGCAAATTGTTAATGTTATTACACTCTGGGCTTTGCACTGAAAGAAATGACACCATATATCTTATTATGAAGTTAAAATTTCTCTAACTGGAAAGAAAACCTTTAAAATTATCTTACAAATACTGTCCACCGCTAAGATACTTTCTCTTTGAATATAGAGATTTTTATTTTTACATTTTTAATTAAAATTGTTCTTTAATTTTTCACAGTTATTCTAAATGCTCTATTCAAAGAAGACAACTGCCTTTCTAAAACGTCTGTCCTTAGTGTTTTTTAAATTCCGAATTCTGTAGACATTAAAGAATTTTTAAAAAACAATTTCTGGGAGGGTGAAACTGTTTGATTTCAGATAAAGCAGAAGACCCAGCATATTCTGTTTGCCCTGTCTTAAGTTATGGGAGTGGCATCGACACCCCAGGCATACCCAGGATTTGGACTGTGTTATAGTGGTACCTCCAAAGGAATAACTTTGGGACCCCCAACTCCAAAGACCAGGGTGGAGAAGAACCAGCAGAACACTGCAGGAATCCAGGCGTGGTGATATCTTTCTATTTAAGCTTTCAATAGCATGGGCATAAGAAATGTATGTATTTGAACAAGGTTTCAGTGAAAAGACATTCCTCGGAAACCAAGGAAATTCCCATGGCCAGACTGGAGACAGCTATCAGCAAGGAGTACTGAAGAATATAAAGAATATAGGAGGAAGAATGTAATGAAAGGAGGAAAATTATATATTGAAATTATTAAAAAAAAACCAAAAAAACCCACAAAGAAATCAGTGTCTAGATTAGATTCCAAAAATCTGGCCTCAAGAGAGAATTGAGAACTCCTAGTTCATTGCAAGATAAAAGTTCTTAAATTTTTTAGATATAAATTCCATATTTTAAAGCCAAGTGAATAAAAATGTGGTGCAGTTTTCATACTCATAGCTTCCAGTGGCAAAATTTTGAAGTTATATGTACTTTATAGTCACATCTATGATCACATACTGATTTTCTTGCGGGAGAAAACCTCTCTTTAGTATTCTTTTCTTTTCTTATAATTGTGTTGCTCAGTCTTTTCAGCTGTGCTGCCTAAATCCATTAACACATAATTAGAGAAAGATGATTAAAAGTATGACTGTAACATTAGACTGCAATTTCTTATCATCTAATCCAAAAAGACCTTGTTTGATTGAGTATTTTTAATCTATTCAAAGTGTACCTTAAACGGATCAGTTTTTCAGTCCTTGGTTTTGAATACAAATGTGTAAGGACACGTGTGTATGGCATACACAAGGCATTGTTTTATGGTTATTATGTTTTATAGTTATTTTACTTATGTACATAAATCAGAGGAAGATCCTTCAATAAATGACTACAATGAAGCTAGCAGGGCTTGTGTTCACCCCAGTATATATTCACTGTATATTATCAGTGTTGTCTGTACTGGAATTTTATTTCGCGGACTTTGTTTTTTTCCTGTCTTAAATTTATTGGTTGTGTGAATGTTGCACATCTCTGGAAACTTATCTGTCTCATGCAACTTAATGATTCCAACAACGAATATGGATTACTATATATGACAGATCTGGATGGCTGAGTGAATGAACCATGCAGCAAATACAAATCAAAATCAAGATTTCTTTTACATTCAAGGTGATCACAGCATTGGGAGGAAAAGGACATAAACTACTTGGATGATGTATTTTACTTGTGGAAACCCAAGCCAGTAAATTTCTGAAGCTACATATGTAGTGTTTGAGGAATACATAACTACTGTGGATGGGTTGGCACTTTTTAACCAAGACATGCCATAAATCTTTGGGTGGGAAAAAAGGTTTAATGATTTTGGTTTGGGGTTTTTTTATGATGTCACCAGAACAAATGATTTGGATGCTGAAATGTTTGGTTAGAACTGGGTTACAGCTTCTGTTAAATCACAAAAATAGTGTGAGTAATTAGTACAAAGCCTCAAACATACACCTACAGCTGAAGATGTCTAAACACACTAAGGCTGGATAGAAATTTTAGCAAAGACACAGATATTAAGTAACCATTAGACCACTTGCCCTTTTTGACAACGTTCAGGATTCATAAGTCTACAACACAGAAAATGTCTCTTGACTGTACTTTGTCCATCTGAAAGGTAAATAGCTGACTGTGTCACAAGCATGAATTATGCTGCTTGGAATTGTGCTGCCTCTCTGCCTTTCCTGTGCTTCCCTTCTTTCTAGAGTATGGGCCAGATAGTCAATGAATTAAACTGCAAAACACACTAATGCCTGACCCCGAGGTTAGAGCTATCATAAGCACTGACTGGAAATGGCTGCAAATAGTTCTTGTCATGCCCTCTTTTTCCATTGGAAATCGAGTAATGACACAGGCAGTGAGTGGGAGCCCTCGCAAAGGTCATGGATTTACACCAGCTGAATCAATTTCTTATATCAGCACTGCAGAAGCTGTGGAGGAGTTTTTTCCTGAGACTTTGTTGGTTTTAACATATTTTGTACTTTTTTTTTTCTCCTCTAGGAAAACAAACCAATTAAAGGATGTTAGACAGCAATTTGTGCCATTGGAAAATCCGGAGTCCCTCCTTGGGGCATCGACTGCCCAAAATATAAAATCAAATGTCAGTTCAAGCCCTCAATGAAAACAGAAGTTAGTTACTGCTTCAGTTCTATAAGAACAGAGATGGAGCTCATAATGACAGTAAAACAACGTAATTTCTAAGGGAAACAGCAAATTTCAAGCAAGCGAACATCCACACTCAGCATCAGAAGGCTATTAATTTGTGTCTAGGCCACCACAACCTTCCCAAATACGCAGATGGGCAGCCCTTTAACCCTTTCAGCTGTAGTGAAAACTTTCGTCCATTTGCAAACGTCTGAGATTTGCAGGAGAGCTAAGAGTTTGATTTATGTGTGTCCTAGTTTGCTTTAATCTGTCTCTGGCTTGCACTATTCAAATACTTGAATGAATAAAGTTCGTGACTTGAATTCACTATCAATTAAATAAAACTATAGCAATAGATGCAGTAAAGAGAGAAGTACACAGAGGATGACAATATATATGTTTTACCACCATGACAAAACCAAATAACATACTTGTTAGGGTCAACAGAAATTATCTTTCTGTCAGAAATTCAGCTTTTCCATATAGCAATTACCTATGTCAACAATGATTTTTGAAAACTCATGGAAAACACATCTTGTTGCCATTTTACATGCAGATTACAGAGTCAAATTGAAAACCATTCAATGAGAAAGGCTTCACTGTTTTCTTTCAAAAGCTTTTGTTGGTGTATTTTCTCTCTTCTTGTCCAGGGTTCTTTTCCAACTGAAAGGCTCCAGGAAAGGACGGCTCATATTAAGGAACACACTTAAGAAGACATTTAACTTTCATTGACGTTCTAATGGGATTCAAGCATGTATTAAAGTGCTTTCCTGAACTACAGCCAAAATTTGAAAGCGAAGTGTGAAGTACCTGTTTTTCAGTAACTGCATGTGTTCAGGCCTAAGTTTCACAGTCATATTATCTTAATTTCCTGAGGAAGGCTGAATTTTAATATTCCTCTGGTGACTGAGGTATTTGGATGGGTAGAATTTCTGAGTAGGTTTTTAAAGGCATTTAGACACTTAAGAACAAAAAGCAGCAGCCAGTGATGTTTCTTTCCACTCACAAGGAAATCAGAACTGAGGGACTTACTCATGTCTTGAAATGCCTAAATACTTTGGAAAATCTACCTAGTAGACGTCGGACAAAATCTTTAAATTATGATATAATCAAATAGAACAATGAAGGTTGTTGTCACCAAAATTTCATGAGTCTTTCCTTTTTTGGTGGGGGGGGGGGGGGGGGGGGTGGTGTGGAACTTTCTCAGCTGTTTCTTCTCTAAGCTTTCAAGGCAGTTTTGCAGACACTGTCCCTTCTGGATCCTAGAAGGGAACTTTTTCTCTTCACCCTGTGACAGGTTCCATGATTCCCATAATGCTAACAGCATCTGTCATAGAGAAATACTACAGTGATTTTTATAGAAATCAGTTAAAACTTGTTTTATTAAAAGTCCTAGTAAATACTTTCCTGAGTATGTTTGGAGCAGGATTTATCTCCATATTAACTTCTATAGCAGGGCTGGAAAACGCCAATTGGAAAAAAAAAACAGCCATGATCAAAAAATATCAGAAGAATGCCTCAAAAATTAATTTCATTTTAGGATGGGACTCATCTGTTTCTCTGTATACTCTAATAATGTCTTCCCTAATTGTGGATCCAGTCATCACAATTACTGATGTCCTGGGTTTAATGCATCTCGTCCTGAAACACATCTAAAATAGGGTAGATCAGCTTCAACATCACGTTGCACATGGGTATTACTTTGGTTCAAACATGCACATTTTTCTTCAGAAGTACTAGCAGGGCTAAATTCTATTTTACTTTTCAAGGCTGCTGCTTCTATATTAGATGTGAGGATGCACATTTTCCCCTGGAAATTAGGTGTACTTCTTGTAAGACTTCTGGTTTCCTTAATAAAATGTATTGCCTAAACCTGCAAGCCTTCCTTTGCATATGTTCTTTGACTGCCATGCCTGGAGCAATGTTACCAATGTTTCTCTCTCAGTTTATTGTAAAGGGAATTTAAGGTGATTAATTGAAGGCGATAATGGATATTTATTGATAAAATGAGATTAAACTCATCTTTGGTCTCTCTACAAAATACCTTGAAACTAAAGCAGAAATCATCATATAAAAAAGAGTTCTGTGCACAGATGCCATGATCCTGCTCCTTCACAGAGACCCTCTGTGACATCATGCTGTCCCCCAGTGCACACCTGTGTCACTTCACAAAAAAGCACTTAAACAAGACTGCAAAGTAGCTTCTTCCTTTTCCACTTTCACAGTCAGAGAATTCTGTGTTTGATTCTCAGCCATGCACTGGGCGACTGAAACAGTTCAAGACAGAAGTCTCAGGAAAGCATAAGAATTTTTTTCCTTTTCCCACATTATCAGCACTGTGTAAAAATAGCAAACACATTTTACAGGAACGTTTAAAGATACATTTATTTCACAGAAAAATCGTAATATAAAGCCCTTTGTGGCTTTCCAAAGCATTTATTCTCTCATCCTGAAGAAAATGGAGGATTTCCTTGAGACTACTACACTCTTAGCAGCAGCAGTATTATTTTGGAAACTTCTCTCAAAGATGTTAAACAAATTTATATTCTTTGTTTAAAAGATGCAATTCACTGCTTGTGGCATCTTGTCAGGAAGAGGACATTGCATATTTGGTATGTAAAGTGTCAGATTGGCATTGTGGTAAACGGGAGCCTGAAAGCAATAGCTTATTTCTAAAGATATGTGAAGATTTTCAGGGTAAAAATTGTATTGTAGAATACTGAAATGACTAAAGTCTAAAAGTAAATATGATAAATGAACATAAATTAATGGCCTTGAACTCCAGTGTATCTTTCAACTCTGTAAGCATCATACCATAGGATCATAGAATATCCTGAACTGGAGGGGACCCACATGGATCATTGAGGCCAGCTCCTGGCCCTGCACAACACCACACCCAAGAGTCACACCATGAGCCTGAGTGCATTGTCCAAACACTTCTTGAACTCTCTCAGGCTTGGTGCTGTGACCCCTGCCCTGGGGAGCCTGTTCAGTGCCCAGCCACCCTCTGGGGGAAGAACCTTTTCCTGATATCCAGCCTAAACCTCCCCTGACGCAACTCCAGGCCATTCCCTTGGGTCACAAGAGAGAAACCAGTATCTGCTCCTCTGCTTCCCCTCACGAGGAAGTTGTAACTGCAGTGAGGTCTCCCCTCAGTCTCCTCCAGGCTGAACAGACCAAGTGGCCTCAGCCGCTCCTCATAAGGCTTCCCCTCGAGGACGTTCATCATCTTCACAGCCTACTAAAAGAGTTATTTCTCTTCATTTTCTTGTGAAATTTTATTTGTACTGTAAAATGAATCAGTCACAGATCTGTTACTAAGGCAAAGTCTGCATGAACACTGACAAACAGTTTAAAAGCATTTAATATTTACCATGTCTTATTTAGTTTATAACAGATAGAGGAGCACAAGAAGATAATGTTACCACACCAGATTGATATATGACTATCTCAGCACCTTATTTGCTAGTCTACACTCAATTTTATTTAAACCATTAGAGCAGATGAGTGTTTCAGAGTTTTGAATTAACTATTTCAGGGGCAATATGTGTGACAGCACCTCAGATGGTCATCTACCTGGATGAAGATTTAACTACTGCAACACCTTGAGTAATCAGCTCCTGAACCAAGACACCCTTCTAATCAACCCCCCTTCCCCTGCTATGTTATTTTCCACCAGTGAAGCTCCCACAACATCTCACATATGCTAATAAATTCATCAGTCTTGACTGAAGGAGAGTTCATATGCTACCAGTGCTTTCTGAAGAGTGCAGCTGGTCTTTCTGCACTTATGTGGGCCTAAACCAAGCCTGCTCTTGCTATTTCTGATAAATATTTATGTAGCAATGTAAATTTACAGGGAACATTGGAAAGAGACCAACCATGTTCTTTGTTACAAAAAAAAATAAAATATATATTGATTTATATTTAAAAAATAATTATTAAACAATTGCAAGAAACAGGAAAATATGAAAACAATTTTTAATGAAAATTTGGTAATGAAAAGATTCATAAACTTACAAAAGAACAGATATGATACTTGTTTTGTGACACATGGTTACTGCTTAGACCTCTAACCTGCCTGGTTTGACTTCAAGCTACTCATTTAGATGTGATCAGCATCATTCTCTCACCAAAGTGTGCTCTGAAAACTCAGTAAGAACTCCACATAACTCTGAAGAGACCTTGCTTTGCAACTAGTAGGAAACTATCTGTAATCACGGAACAGTAACAAAAGTTGTGTTAGAGTGCAGACTTAAATTTCTTTTTTTTTACTTTTTTTCCTGAAAGAAGATGTTTATATCTTCTTGCTGAGCATCTTGAAACTGAAAACTTTTCTTGCAGAAAACAACATCAAGCTATTCAGAAACACAGAAACACTCTGGTAGTGAAACTCTGAAACAGAAGCTGGTAAAAGAGTCAAGAACATGGTTTACTGGGTAAGAACAATAAGGAATTGATCAGAACTATCAACATGGTTTTCAAATGAGTTCTTGCTGCTGAAGAAAATTGGACCGGTTCTTGGTTTCCTTCCTGCTCCTCAGGAATTCATGTTATAGAAAGTCAATTGTCTGAATTATTCAGGTGTCTGCCTTTAAAACAAATCAACAGGAGAAGCAAAAGATAAAAACATGGAGTTCCTTTACAATCAGTTGGTGTTTTTCACTTTTTTTCAGCCCTTCTCAAAAACTCAGATTAACTGTAATTCCAAGCAAAATTCATATTTGTAGAAATGAATGGAGACAATATAGGATGTTTCTGATATCAAATACTTTATTTCCAAGTGCTGTTACTCTCAGAAATATCACACTTTCTGGACAGCAAACATATAATAACACATTTCTTTTTCTTCTGTGGGCCTCAACTCCATTCTCTATCTAAACAATATTAGGATTGGCCTAAGAAGTGAGTCAAAACTACTGTTTGCAACATAAAGAGATCAGGAATAAACACAATCTGATTCCTTCCCACCCCCAACCATAACGCTACTGACGAATGCATGCATGAATATGCCGGAAAAGGGTGTCCTGCTGCTATCAGTGCCCAAGGCTGATTTATCCCACGGGTAAAGGAAGATGCAGGAAATGAATTATTAATATAAAAAACGCAGTTGTTACCTTTGATCTCCATTGGGAAACTCTCATTTCTCATTGTCTCCAGTAATTGCAGAAAACAGAATTTTTGTCCCCACATAAACAATTTGTGTTATCATTCTCATTTCCATTAATGCAACAATAGCATCAAAAACCCCAAGCCTCTAAAAGTTATCTGGTAAGGTTCTGCATCAAGACCAGGAAGCGTGTTATCCCACCATCTGTTTGTGAGCTTCTGCAAAAAGCTGATTTTGTAAAGAACAATTTTTTCCCCAGTGCCAGTGACAGCCAGGCCAGTGTCTTCATTTGACTGAGACTGACTAAAGCCTTAGAATGCTCCTTAAATTTCCTCAGGAGAAACTTAGTAGATGATATACTTTTTTTTTCATCCTTTAAGAATTTTCATACATGTCCCTAAAAGATGTATGGCCATTTTTCTCCAAAATAATTCAGATTTCCCTGAAATTTTTGTCCCTGGAGGTGTGCTGATATGATGTAAAAAGGAAAGGTGAAAAAGCAGATGACACCTGAATAATTCCAGTGTTGGAGAACAGCCATGGCCTGCCTGCCCTGGGACTGGTTGTGCTGCCTTGCAAATTCTGTGGTGAGTGTGCAGAAATTTAATCTTTCCCAAACACAATTTATTAGGATTATAATCCATTTAACAGTTTCATGTATTAAAAATACTTGGGCAATATGCAAAAGGAAGAATTAAAAAAAACCCAATAACCTGAGACTGGAGAAAGAAATTTATGTGTGGTTCAAGGGATTTTAATACTGATTAACCTAGACTATGGGTAGTTTGAAGAGAAGCAAAAAATTGGAAACAAAGCTACCTGTTATTTCAAAAGTATCCATAAGTATCCAGGGAGCTGGAGGTGATACAAGTCATCTTTGAGGGCAAAATATAATTATATAAATAAATGTGAAAAGGTTTTTTGTTTATTTCTGGTGCACTGGATTTCACATCAAATTAAAGATTTATACAGTAAATCATGCAGCAGCAGTAAAATCATTATGCAAATGTCATTTCTGCCTTCATGGCAAGGCTTTTCTTTAAATATGCATGCTCATTTAAGTGTTCATTTGGGCAGAACATATACTTACCTATAGAGTCGTTCCACTTTATTTCCTAGATGCTCCTCTGACTGTTGTTAGGTGGCTTGTTTGGTTTGTTTAGGGAAAGAAGGCACCTAAGAATAGAAGCCAATGTGTGAATTCTTCAGAACTCCTTGGCAAAACTGAGCAAGGATGTTTTTTTTAAAAGACAAATAATACACGCAAATTGCCAAGGCCCTGAGGACACTGCCAACCCTTACAAGTCCCAGGGCTCCCTCACACTAATAAAAAGGAAGTATTATATCTTTACTAGAGCCATACATTTAAATGTGCTGTTAGATTTTACTAATAAAATGAGATTTGCATGTTCTTCAATTTTTCTTTGAAGTAGCTGTGAGCTTCTCTGTTGCACTCCAAGAATTTATGAAAAAAGAAAAAAAAAAGTCTTATCCTACAAAGATATCACTTTGGTTAAAATGATTTAATAAAGGATTTTTTTTTTCTTATAAGTTGATTGCTTACTGGTCTGCAGTGTTCATATGTAAAGTCTCTAAAGATGATAATGTACTGAAAGTGTTATCTCTTAACATGGATACAGTAGCAAGTTAAGAGTCCACAGTTAAAATTATAGCAAAAAAAAAAACAAAGAACCCAAAGCTAATAGAGTTCATTCACATGCTCTATAGGGTTAAGTGGAAAAATCTTCAGATATCAGAAATACCTTTATTTTTTGTCAGAAACACTTTTGCACTCCTTCTCTAATTATTTTTAATTTCTGTGCAGTGATGAACAAAAACATTCATCTCGATGAGTCTATTTGGCAAGAAGAATTCAACTGAAGCTCATATTCATTGTTAGGAATGATCAGTATGGAAATATACCAATGTATAGACGCCTTCCCAACTGCTTTTCTGTCAAGTGCTCTGTATTTGCAGCTCACACGGTCCATGGTGTGTGACAGGCTGGCTCTGGAGACTGCTTGGCCAAGCTACCACCATGGCAAAGGCACACAAGGGCTGCTCTCAGCCTCTCCTGAACCAGCCTATCTTTCTTCATTATCTGGAAAGAAAGCCCAGGTTCTCCATTTAAGCAGAAAATTCTATGTTTAAAATAAGTCGGTGCTAAAATTCCTAACTGCATTTTTTATCTGAAAATAAATACCCAGCACTTTTCTTAGGTAAAATTAATCTTTATGCCAAGGCATAACACTTT
This sequence comes from Daphoenositta chrysoptera, assembly GCA_013397915.1. Classification (NCBI taxonomy): domain Eukaryota; kingdom Metazoa; phylum Chordata; class Aves; order Passeriformes; genus Daphoenositta; species Daphoenositta chrysoptera. The sequence continues at coordinate 346,408 of VZRO01001514.1, read as the reverse complement.
GCCTTTACAATGTGTATCTCACCTCCTCCCTATTTCACAGTCTTAAATAAGGTCTAAATATTGCATAACTCTTCTGTTTAACTCTCTGAATGATGAAGAATTTCATGTTACATGAAAATCCTGATAAAAACATGCCCTGAAAAATATTGAGAGTATGAAAGAATATAAAAAGAAAGCCGGCATTTGATATTTCACAGAAATTCCCAAGTGTTCAGTATTTGTTTTCATTTTGCACTGAAACAAAATGGAATGCTTTTAATGCCTTCATAAAGCATGGCTGTGTTAAAATGTCATATTCACAATAAAAACATCAGCTTTTAAAGTTCCCTCTCTTTGGGTCACAGATAATCAGAGACTCTACCATCAAACAAGTCATTTTCACCTAACAGCTTTCCAGAAACAACAGATTGCCACAATATTTCAAATTTGAAAAAATTAGCATATCCCCAGTGTATTTTATTAGAAAATTTTCAGTCTACTTCACATAGAAATATTAGTGAAGTACGTTGTCAAATCATGTTCAAATAAATGTTAGAGAACGTTCATTCTCATTATTCTCTTATCTCTGCTGGAGAGATACATTGATTACTACTAGTTCAATGTCAAGGTCCTAAAAATAGAAAGCATTATTTCACAAAAAGGAGAAGGCACATTGTTTCTATTCTGGATTACCCTACAATACTCAGTGGGAAAACAAGTGGGTGAAAGGGACAGGAGGGGAGGAGATTTAGGAGTAGTATCACTTTTCTCTCGTGAGGATGATCTATGGCTTTCTAAGTTTACATGGCCTGAAAGGCTAGAAAAACATGATATAGACTGGATGCAAATTAATATTTCAAAATGCAGAAAGTTCTCTGCAGCTATTCCATTATAAGGTGTGGCTTGACCCCAGGTGCTGAATTTAGCCTCCCATCCATCACAGACTAATTATGTTTCCAGACAAAAAAAGGGTAATAATTCAATGTGATGTGCAAGGAAGTGACCATGTAACTGCCATTAACCTATGCATCATGCTAAGTAATTGTCCTAAAGTCCTACTACTAATTCTGGCTTTTAAGTTTTTCTCACCTATTTTGGTAAAATATGCCAATGTAGAATATTTTCCTCTCCTAGAAATAAGCATTTGTACTCACACCACAACCATCACATAATGTGAGGTTTACTATGTAACACAGCCTTTGAGCAAATCAAGTAAATGGGGGAAAATGCCAGTATTTATGCAAGAGAAATTCCTTGCCACAGCTTCACTTACGTTCCAAGGGGACCTTGTGTTGTATAATTTAAGGAATAAATTTAAGGAATTTTAATTTTAAATTTTAAGGAATTGTAAGGAATATTTGTTAGACTGATTTACCTTGTTACTGGTGCTGTACTATTAAATTGTTATATGGCTTAGTGATGCCAAGGTATTGAGAATAATTTTGTGAGGAAAATGAAAGGGTACATAATAAACCCAATGCTGAAAAATTGTTCAAGGGAACCTGTCATGTGTTTACTTACTACTGGTAATGGAAGCAATGGAAATACTCCTGAAACAGCTTCGGGACCTTTCGGCTCACACTCTTGAGGATGCTGTCAGTACATCCTGTGCTAACAGAGGGTCAATACCTAAACTCCAGTAAAAGTTATTTATGTTAACTACTAAACTTGCAGCATGAACTCTATGAGGTCACAGTAAAGACAGCATGGAAAAAATTCATGGGTCTCTTGGGAGGGACAATGAGACTCCCCAAGCACAGCCTTGGTAGGTGTGCACAGGTCTTGTGCTGCCCAGGATCATAACTTCAGCTCTTATGCTTAAGGCCTCTGCTTTTAAAGAAAACCCTTATTATTTTTCTATGCTCCTAAAAGACCCAAATTATTTTCTATTCACTGGCTTCCTGGCAGTAACTAGGAGAGTTGGCAGGGGTTTCCCTGTGAGTGCACATAGGACCAAGACATAATCCTGTCTTTGACAATGTACTAATGAGTGATAAATTCTTTCAAATGCAAAGAAGGGAGAATGGATGTATTAATAATCTTTAAGCTCTGTTACTGCAAACAGTAGCTGCCTGTTCCTAATTATGTGAGTAAAAAACATGCCACATCACAAGTCTTTTCCCCAAATCCCTAAATCAGTTGTCTGCTGTGAGCTCAGTAGGATGAATACTGCAGGCAGTATTAGCAACTATGAATGTATACTTTTAAAACATCATTCCTGAATTAAGTCTTATTGATGCTTACAACACCTTTCACCTACTGCACAGTAACACTCAATATTTTTGTGAAAATATTTGTGTGAGCAGATTGAGTGGTAAAAATCCCAGAGGGTTGAAAAAAATGGCAAGTAATGAAGATGTTATACTTTTTGTAGACACCTGATTCTACAACTAAAATAACAAATATAAGATGTTCAAATCCACATCTGCTTGTGGACACTATGAATTTTAGTAGGCTACACCTGGTTACTGAGCAGGTCACTAAAGGTCTGCATCAGGGCTGCACTACAGCCTCACAAGGAGGAGAAAGCACGAAAACGATGTCGTACATCACTCAGTGGACAACCTGCAGCTGATTAGGAGCCATTGAAACACTTATCAAGAAAAAAATCCCCAGCAAGGCTCATTAACTCACACATAGTGCTATGCTAACAGCTGGCACACAGCTGGCTAACTTTGGCGTGGGCAGAACAGATGTACTGCTATCTACAAAATGGTGCTGCAACATAACTACACTAAAACGGAAGAAAATCCATGGAAGGAAGGAGAAGACACACTCTCACACCTAGTTTTGTATGAAAAGGTCTTTCCGAGTTCCCTGCTGGAAGAGGATTAAGTTTCTTTTGATTTGGCAGGCTGCCTGTCACAGTGGTCAGGTTGAGATGCATCAAAGGAAGACAGAAGGATTGCATGCTACAGCTATGGCATCCCAATAAAACTCCTAGGAATATAATGCTGGATGTCGAGATAACCAGTCCTCAAAAATGTGTTGGCAAAGATCATCATGAACATTTTGTACTTTCTTCATCATTATTTGAATAGTCAAATCTTTATGGTATTTTGCTTAGTCTTTGACCTCAGTAGCAACCTGTACAAATGTGTTTCATAGTTCAGTAATGAACTGTGTAAAAGAGAATTTTCCAACACAGATTTGAATCAGCTTCTTTTCAGTTTCACACAGTATCTTTCTCATTATACGTGAGACCTATTATCTTTTTGACCTTCTCTAGGTTTGAGGTTCACTGGCAGAGGTGGTTTTTCGCTAGTGTGTTGAAGTACTTGTTTATATGACCCTTCTTCATAAAGGAAACTTTGGTCATCTCAGTTTTTAATACGAAATCTTGTGATGTCTCAGCATTGTCATTGATTCTCCTCTCCTGGTCCTGAACCTGTCCTGAAATGTGACAATATTCTTTGAGACAGGCAGAAAAACACTTCAGCAAGCATCTTAGATGAGGTCATATAGTATTACTATATTGGTATTATGTTATTTTCCAGTATTGCTCTCCATTATATCCTCTGTCCATCACCCAAAAATTGATGGCTTTTCTGAGTATTGGATTGAGAAGGCACCTTCAGGTTTGTGTCCATGACTGTTCTGAGGTTTGTCATCTAATTAACCCTTCATCAAGGGAGGAAACTGTTAATGCAGCTTCATGCCACACTCAGTTGATGTGCTTAATGTGGTTATATCTTGTGTCTATATCTGAATTTTGAAATGTTTTAGCAACATATTTGTGTATATTCAAAAGAATGAAATGTTCTGATGTTACTCAGAAGTACCAATCCCATCTACACGGACACTTATGGACTGAGAGAAATGTTCAACAAAGCATATTGTATAAAAGTTACCATATAAAATAACTCACTAAAGTGTAAAATTCCTAAAATAAATATACATGAAAAAAAACTAAAGCTAGACAAGAACAGGAGGAGGTCAACTCAGGGAATAAAAAAGGCATTCTCAATAAAAAGTGAACATTTTTAGTGATTCAGTTAACAGGAAACAAAACCTAAGCTGCCTTGAAGGATTATTACTCACAATAAGACACTTCAAGGGCAATTAAAAGACAGATTTCAAAACAAGACTTTTCAAAAGTCTATCAGGAAACTACAAAATTTTCAATCTTGTTTGATTCAACCATATGAGAAAAATTTGGATAACCCCATGGTTCTTATTCCTTATATCAGTGATATCTCTGTGGAGAGTTGAAGCTCACTTTGTCCAACAACAAATCAGTCATAAACCAAGAGAATCCCATAAGCAGATGAGATTTTACATTCCCTTCACTCATTCTGCACCATGCCACAGTGAAATCCATTTCTGAGGGGTTTGGATCATGTTCCTCCTAGGCCTTTTTCATCCCAGTCTTCCTTTCCAAAAGGCAGCCTCATATGGTCCGAACAGGTGCTCTATGATTCTGCATCCCTGATAGGAGGGATCTGCTTACAAATCTGAAGTGTCAAATAGCCAGGCAGGCCAGTTCTGGGAGTGGCATTTCTTTTTATGCCTCCCAGAATTAGGATGCCAAAAGTTTTATACCCTGAGCAGAGTCATTCACTCTGTAAAAGAATCATTACCCTGGCTTCTCAACACTTTTCATAAAATTTATGTTTGTTTTTGATGAACATGTTTTATGGACAACTGTAAAATGTCTGTGGGTAACAGCTACAGAGCTTGCAACAGCAAAGAATTAAGTCAGTGCTACCCCTGGAGTGCTAATGAGGTAAAAATGTGCTGAATGTTCTTACTTTCATGGGGATACACATATTATGCTTGCTACAGGTGCACAATGCTAATTTACTTTTTGGGCAAATTGTCCTCAATTTGCATAATTTTAACATCCTGAAACCTGCAAACATCAGGAAAATCTGTGTGTTTCTCTGCCTGTAGCATTAAGTCATTGAATACCTAAAAATCAATATAAGCTCTCAGAACCAGAGGGAAGCCTTGCTAGAGTCCTGCATTAGCTGAATTATATAGGATCAAAGCCTCGAGGTACTCCAGCCCAGGTCCTTGGTCTCTAACCAAAACAACCATGGTAATTTCACTGTCTGCAGGGCCAGAACTACTTTTTCTGACTCAGTAATACTGTGGAATTGTCAAATACTGATGATCCATCCACTTGGAGACATTGCTATAAGCTTAGCTGATAAAGAAAGAACTAATGCTAGATACTATCCTTTGTAGGATGGTTGGAGAGCAATTTATATCTTCCAATTTCTTCAGCCATATTTGAATAGAATTCAGCCTGTACCTACAGCTCAAAAAATAAAAGTGCAGTATTTCTATTACTTCATCTTTTCATAATTTTTCATGTTAAATCCTTCTCCATGTGTTGAAATAACTTGAGATAAACACAATCAGTAGATGGAGACACCTTTTCAGTGGTGATTACAGCCAGAGAAGTTAGTGAGAGGATGTATAAAGAAAGCAATGTAAAATAATTTGAAGAAAATATGAATACACATCATTGAAACAACACATTGCATCCATGAAAATGAAGGATTACAAGTAGGGAACAGCTATTAATTAGTACTCACAGTTTGATTTGGGTTTCTTTAAAACCTTCTTCAGATTATTGTGGGTTGATCAGTATGGGGTTACCTGGCTACAGAATAAAAAATTTTGTCTTGCAATGCATCCAGCAAAACAAGAGTTCATCAAATACATGAGAGAGAACTTGAGTCTGTTGTTAAAAATATGCAGTATCTTGACCTTTTCTCCTGCCACTGTGTAAGTGTCTGTAAAATCGCTGTTTTTTCTGCTGCTTTGGTAGCTATGGTATTTTTTTGCACAAATGTACAGCTAAATCAAAAGGAGTAGTCAGCAGAGGATGCAGTCACAAAATGGCTGGAGAGAATCACGAGAAAGAACAAGAGTAAAAAAGTAACTATATATTGAGCACATCAGAGGAAGGCAAAAAGTTGAAACAAAAATAGGAAAACCAGAAAGATTACATAAAGCAAACAAGTAATTTGGAAGTTTTAAAAACACAAACGAAATACACTCTGACATCAGAGAAGTGTATTTCTTAGAAAGAGACACAAACATTCCAGATAATAAAAAAAAGTTTGAATGTTTATTCTGAGTAGAAAAAGTAATTTCCTGGGTTGAATGAAAAGACTACCCTGGATTCTGGCAGGGGTTTTTTGTTTGTTTGAATCTTAAAGTGAGTAGGTGCTGAACAGAAGGGAAATAATAATATAAAATCTTTTGTGACATTTCCCCTCTGACAGGACCACAAGAACTGCATTAATTTATAGCAGGGGAAAGTCCAATTTGCCCTGGAAGCAGCATGGGATCAGTCATGAAACATCCTGCTGTGCCACAGGTTAGGTGTGTTAGCCAGGCCCAGGAGCCACAGGCAGTTCTCCCAACAGCTCAAATCTACTCTCACGGAATTTCTGACCTTGGCGTGATCCTAACACCACTAAACACAACTTGTTCTGGTTTTGGATAGGGTTTGCTTCTTTCTCCACCACACACCTTGAATAATCAAATTTTGGTATTTTTCATTAGGTGTTTCTAATTTTTGTTCATTCCTCTATTTACCACAATAATTCTTGCTTTTTTGTTTTTGGTTCTCTTCTTTCTTTCTTAGCACTTCGAGCACAGTATCCTTCATCCCCCACCTGTCTCCTTTGCTGCCTTCCAATCTGTCTTTCATTTAATTTTCCTATCCTACTTGTCTCCTCTAGTAATTCTGCAACGTGTTACAAACTCCTGAACTATTAAGAAGTGATGACAACACTAAGGACTCTCAAGACAGATTGTGGGGACTAAATAAAAATAAACTGAATCAAGCTTTTAAACTAATAGCAATTAATACTACAATTCCTGGAAAGGGCAACTCTCACTTCCCCTAGTGAAAGGTTTTTTTGAACTCAGCAGCCCAACAATAAAGCTGCCCAGAAGTGTAAAAATACCATCAATCTGGCACATTGCAGTATTCCCTTAGTGAGTCTCTCCAGCAGGTGCATCATTTATGGTTTAAACACTGATGATTTCAACTACCTATCTGCAGCTTCACACCACAAATATTCCTCTGCTTTGATGTCTTAGGAATTCTCACCAACATAAATAATTATAGCAATTTTTGAATCAGAGTATATCTTCTGATTACTAGGAAATTATATCCTTGTGGAAAGTAATATATTTTTAGTATACTTGGCACACTTCTAGTACAGCTAAGTATTTGTAGAATACTTGAATTACAGCAAGTATACTCATTTTTCATAAGTGTAGAGTGACACATTATAAAACAAATTATTATAATCAGTGATTTTCTGGAAGTTCTCAAAGAGCTTGATGCAAAATGGCACAAGTTTCTCCCAGTACCCTCCACCCACATTAGCGGAGAGTGGGAGCTGAGGGGATTCAGCACCTTCGAGGGAAGTTCCCAGCTCAGAACCAACCCTGCAGCTGTGGCAAAATGAAATTTCTTTGATTGCTTCTACTCATTTACAGACTACAGCTATGATTCTGGCAGGCTGATAAATGACACTAGAATATCACGTTGTTCTGCCTGCCTTGCTATTCATTGTTTTTCAAATTTTGGGGGCTTTGGAAAGGAGTTTTTCACTTTGAGCCACACACTACAGAGACTACCCAGAAACTCTCCTAGCACTTAGGTGTCATGAGCACACTGATGCATCCCGGCAGCTCTGTGATCCCAGCAAAGAGAATGAGGAACGTGATGACTAATGATGATGAATGGGTTTCATGGAATTTATACAAATTACACACAAATGGCATTCACATAAATTCCACATAAGTTATGCCAATTACTTAGGAGTATGAATTTAGTGAGATTTTTTTTTAAGGAATTATGGGAAATTTTATGAGCAACGTGTATAAAAGTCTGTTAAATGTTAAGAGCTTTGAAAGAAATATGAAGCAAAATATTTTAGGGCTTAAAATAAACTCTCTTAAGGACTGCTACAAAATATTCATCCCACGTCTGCCTATGGTGGGATTTCTTACACATTTCTTTCAAGGAAGTGATTTCACAGACAGCTATGGGATGAAATGATCTTCTAAGTTCCTTTGGTGATTGTTGTTCACTCAATGACAACATGCAACAGTTTGTTGTTCGTTTAATTATTCTTCTTCTTATCTAAGATTGCCTGTGCTTTCCTGCTTAAAAACTGCTGGAAGACATTAAAAAGAAAATATTTGAACTAAAGAAGACTTATCTATCCTAAATTCATTATTTCTTTATATTTTTGCAGTCAAAGGCATTATTTGCAGTATTTACATGTATTATTCTTTAATGCAAATCTACCAGGATGGCTTTGAGATGTATCTGCTGCTTGTATAAATATTTTATAAACATTTTATGCCATGTTACGGCATAGAGATTCAGAGAAAATGATCTCTTTTTTGAGCTAGGAACATGGGGGCTTCTTTTGAAATTAATCAGATAATTAATATGAAATTTACTCTTACTTTTTTTTTTTTTTAATCACAGTATTGATGTCCATATCAATCCTTACAAACTCTTCTGTAAAGAAAATTTCACAATCACCTTTTCATTAAGAGTTAATGTCAAACCAAATGTGCTTTGGAAACCAGTTGATTTCTCAATTCTCTGCTTTACCATGCTTTGCCCAGCTGACTGATAGCATTTGTCAAATCCAAATATTTATAGTGAGAAGAACATTTTGCCTCACTTTGACTTTCTTCATGGAGCTTTGGTGAAAAATCCATTGCTACGCGTTTCATATCATATCCACTCTGAAGGCTATTGAAGATTCATCAAGAGGGCTGGCTGATAAATGTTTTTGTACAGCTCAGAAGAGCTAACATGGGGTCTTTCACTACAGATTTCTCCTGGCAATGTGTACTGCTGTGCCCATCAGCCAAGCCTTATGTGTGAAAGTGTACTGCACCTTCAGCTCTTGAGAGTTAGAGCCATCAAACCATAGGGTTTTGTCACTAAAGACGTCTTTTCAAAGGCACTCTAAGGATTTTTGGGATCTAGGTAGCTCCTGTATTCTTTACACTACAATTTATGATCATTATGTTGTAGGAGGATAACTTCACACCCATCAAGTTTCTCATTTAATGAAAAAAAAACCCAAAACCCAGAGTTTGGATATGCAACTCCTGATCAGTAATAGAAATTTAATTCAAAGTCTCACACATGTTTCGTATACATGTAAATACCATGTTTATGCTTTGAACAATTAAACCAGTCTTTTTTTCTTAGTGTTGGAATTTCCTGCAATGAAGATACAAAGCAAAAAAAAAAAAAAAAAAGTATCAAAATTAATCTCTGAATCATCCCAAGATTTTCATTTTGGGGATAAAATTGGGATTACTATTAATTTTCTTGACCACATTTCATGTTAAGTTGTCACCACTACAGTAAATACATGGAAGCAGTTCCAGGGAGAAAGAGTTTGAGCCTTGAAACAGTTTGTGGTCAGCTGAGATTTCTTATTTGTCAAGAGTCCACAAATATCTTCTGATCCTCAGTTATGTTTATGCATTTTCTTACCATATTTCCTTTCCCTGGATAAAACTACTTTTGGACCCACAAAGCCACCTATAACTGCATAAGTTTCCAATCTGCTCTTCATGACTAGAACATTATATCACTAAATACAGCTGATACCTTCCGCAACAGCAGAAGACTGGGAAATATGATTAAATTGCAGTACTGAGTATAAGGTCAATAAATAATTTAAATCCTTGGAAGTATGCTCCTTTACTTTATTATTTATCCATTCAGAATTGGTATTAAGCAAGTTTTTAATGCCTTAAGACTCCAAAGTTAGGTATAGGCTAGCTCCAAAAATTCATTATCTAGAGAAACTATCAAATCCAGAGTGTTGTCTCTGTTCCATTTTCTGATTTCAAACATGTCTCAGTAAAATACCTCCAGTCTTGTATTTCATTATTTGCTACAATTAATTTTGTTGAACTATAGAGATTTGCCTCTCTCTTTTACTTCAAGATCCTAAAGTGCTTCAAAATTTTCTTTAATTAGTTTGAATTGAGCAAGAAATTGTAACCTATGTAACACACTGACTTTTTCCAAGGCAGGTATCTTCTAATTTCTTTTTACTTCCAATTTACCCATACTTGATTCATCCACAACTGAATAATACAGCAGTTAACAGGCAGAAATTACACGTTTTTCTCCACATCTCTTTAAACCTCACTGGCTGTATGTAGATACAGACAATTGCATACAGCTCCCTCAGTTCTGCTATTATCTATGTCGTCCCATTTGTTCCTCACTCTGGACCAAGTTCAAAAAATGTTACTGAATTGTTAAAAAAATGTTACTGACTGTCCTCTAAGAAACCACTTTTATTCACACATGCAAAGGGTCAAATTTTTAGTGGGTCTGAAGCTCTTCTCAAAGATTTGATTTGGTATAGAAGGATTACTTATGATAGTTTCAAAGCAGGGAAATATGTCAGACATGTGTCGCATGCTTATAACCAGAAGAGAGCATTGATATGCCCCCAAAATCCAACCACTCAATTCCTGAGCATTACCCCGGACCACTTCAGCAAAGAAACAGGTTTTCTCTCTTCCAAATCTTTAAAAGATTTCCTGCTGTCTTCAGTCTCAGAAGTAACTTTCACCCTTTTCATATCCTTCTCATGCCTGTCCAGACAGCTAGTGTTCTCTGGAAGCAACTTTAGTTTGATTTTAATTGTGGGGTTTGCTGCTTTTGTGGGGGTTTTTTGTTATTGTTGGTTTTTTTGTTTGGTTTGTTTTCGGTTTTTTTTCTTAGCAGAATCATTCTTATTTCTTCTGCCGCACCTTGACGGGTTCCTTCCTTTCTTATTAGCTCTGAGAGCCACGGCAATTGCATGTGTGTGCCTCAGAGACAGCTTCAACACTCACTGCAGCTTGCCAAAAGATCTCTTATTCAAAATTACAACTGTTGGACAATTTCACATATGTACTTCAAAGGCACTTTGTTCTGACAATACATAACCCTCCAAAAGGTGTCGAACTTGCAAGTTGGACAATGTACTGCATTCTCTCTGACAGAAAATATGATTGCTTTGTTTTTGAGAATATCATTGCTGCTTTTATCTCTTTACTTTTCAAAATCTATAAATATTTTGGTATAACACAGAACGTTAATTTATGCGGGAGACAGTCAGGTTTCTGTAAGGCCATGTGCTTCTTTTAAGATATTCCATATATTTGTTAAGCTGAAAAACCTTCAGAGATGGTATGGAAATCACATTGCTTTTTTTTTTTTCTTCCTCTTTCTTTTTTTTTGTGCTGCCTCAAAATGAATCAACTATGACACCATATGCTGCAATAATTGCTGAGAATGACAAAAGTAATACATTTTTCCAAAACTCAACAAAAAAGCACCATTGAATTAAGGAAATTGTGTTTCCCTTAAATCTTCCTGTATCTTCCTGGCTCACTTAACATCTCATTGTTTTATTTCTGTGTAGGCTCTTGCCACACCTCCTCTAACTGTGGCAGGCTTCTTTCTAGAGAAACATAAGCATCCTCTGGCTACTGCTGGAATAACTGAGATGTCCTTCAGCTTAAAGGTGGAAGAATCCTCCCCCTGTGCCAGGACCTCCACCGTGCCAGCACACTCAGGGTGGATTGGCCTTGGGCTTTGACATTCCCCATCCAAGAGCATAAGAAGTTTTACCTTGTGTTCACTATGACCCTAATACAAATAAAGCCAAAGTTTAAAAATAGGGGTTTTATATATATATGTATATACGCACACACAGATATATATATATGCACACACACACATATATATATATATACACACACACAAAATACTACTATCAAGTTACAACTTTGCTCCTTTAAAAATGTGTATCACTTATCATATTGCAGCCTCCAATTTATCTGCTTTTCATAGCCGAAGATATATTTGCTCCTTGCTCTTTTTGCAGGGGTCAGGTTCCTGGAATTGTCGAGAGAATCCTCATTCTGTTTGAAATTAACTGGATATGGATATCAGTTGGCTGAACAAAAGGGATGTCTGATTATGCTGTAAGTACTGAAGAGACATTGCATATCTAGGAAGTTTTTCTTCTCATTACTTAACGTGTTGCTTGGTTACCTCATCAAACTTGTCATCTGTGAGGAAAGCCATTTCATTTAAAAAAAAAAAAAAAGTAAGGCCTCTGGGACTGAGATGGGAGAAAGAATTTTTTTTATCCTTATTTCTGAAGTTTCAGTTCAAAACTATGTTGCTATGTTCACACCCCAGATATGAAAAAAATATAATCACACAGACCTTTCTCAAAAAATTGTGTCATGTCCAATAGTGGAGTGCTCTTCTGACTCTTGGTGTGACAAACACCACTCTGTGTGTTCAAAAGTTGCCAGGACCTTGGCTAAGGCTTCATGCAAATCCTTTACAATCAATTCATCACCTTTCTGTAGGCCACAAGTACTAAGCTAGAAGGTCAGCTGACAGAGAAAAGGGTTGGCACAATGAAACACTTTCCATGCTGCTAAACCCAATGATCTTGAGAAGCCTGTAATTTCTCTATAATTTGCAACCATCTGGAGACAACACAGACTTGGACAGGTTTGACACTGGAAAATGAACGGGCTTTCCCAAGCATTTATCCTGTGGTTGTGGTAGACCTGGTCCTTGGGTGTGCTCTGCTCATAAGGTCATATACCTCTATTTTCCCACAGGCTGTGCAGAATTCAACAAACTTCAGGTCTGGGGAGGAAAAAAAAAGTGATGTAATGATAATGATGATAAAGATGATGATGACAATAATAATAATAGTAGTAGGACCACCAAAACACCCACACCACCAACAAAAAAACCAACCACCAACCAACCAACCAACCCTCTCCAAACTAAACCAAACCACGAACAAAAGAATGCCCCAAACCCCATGTAAAGAAAGAAGAGCTTTGCCCGGGAAGCCGGCAGCAGCTCCCTCTGGGCCCTCGCCGTGTTGTACCCCCTCTCCCTCTGCCCATTCGACCCCGGCGACCTTCCCCAGCCGTCAGACGGCAGCAGCGTGCGCG
>VZRO01001514.1:302421-331167 GCA_013397915.1 Daphoenositta chrysoptera | reverse complement strand
CGCGGACCCTCCCGGGAGCTGCCGGAAGATCCTTCGGCTGGTAGCGGCGTTGCCAGAGGTGGCTCCTGCCGGGGGGCAGGGAGGGCGTGGGGCAAACCTGGGGTTTGCCTGCTGCTGGTGGGCACAGCTGGCCTCTGCCCCCGAAGTTTGGGGGTTCTCCTCTCCTGCCGTTTGCTGCTCTTGCCCACCTCACGTGTGAAAAATAATAAAAATAATCGTGTTGGCATTTAGAGGAATGAAATTAAATATAGAGAGAGTAGGAGGTGACTTAGCAGCTCTGAACGTGTCAGGTGCAGGCAGCTGAGGTGTGTGCCTGTTTTTAAAACGTTTCTCCCTGGCAGGGTCGTCTCTGCCCCCTCTCCCCACACACGCATGCACACACACACACGCACACGCACCCCAGCCCAGCCCAGAAGAGGGCTTGGCAGCAGCTCTGGCCATGCTATTGTGCCTGCTTAAGTGCTGCTGGCGAAGAGATGTAAGGGAGGGGATGGGGAAGCGGTGAGTGAGGGAGGTGTTGGAGATCCTCTCCTCCATCGGGAGAGGTCTGCTAATACACAGCTTCCAGAAAAGATACAGCAGCTTGGGGGAGAAAAACAGCCTCTCCGCTGAAACGTTTTGGATGTAGAGACCTCTTCAGAGGATGAGGGTGAACTGTGCCATATATATAATTTTGAAAATAGGCGAGTTGTTCTCTTGTTCTCTTAAATAAGGGCAGCTGAGTAAATATACATAAAATACTGCAACCCATTTCAGAGAACTAACACCTGGGATTAGCTGATCTGCATTGTGTATAATGTCAACATCAGAGCTGGCTTGATTTGGATTTTCCCTGCCGAAGCAGAAGATATCAGCCCCAAAAGAAACCGGGTGGCAGAGGAAAAAAATGTGGTTTGAAGTTTTCAAAAAGCCTTCTAAGAAACCATTGCAATTCTTTCTCACCCCAGGAAAAATAAACCAGTAGGTGTGCCATGCATGGTGGAGCCTGTCAGTTCCTGCTGGGAGCTCAGGCCACTTTATTTTTTTGATCTGTATTAGAAACAAGCAGAAATGGGTTTCATAGCATCGTCTGTATGACTAGGACCCTGTAGCTTCACAGGTGATGGTGTTTTCACAAATAAATTACAATAAAATAAATTGCAGAATAAACACCACCTTTTCTGTTCAACATTGTTCTTGTAATAATAAAATGCACTACTGAAATATTTGAAAGTTTTGGAAAGGTAAATACGTTTAGATTATGCCATAAAATATAATCCAGTATAAACATATATGTTAAGATTTATGTTTAGCACTGCAACCTATTACAATTTCTCAGTAACTCCAAAATTACAGCAGGATTTTCCTAATGTCCAACAGCAGTCAAAATCAAAAAATAATCACAAACTTTCACTATTGATCAACTTTGTGATTTAACATGTTATTAGTTGTCATTTCTTATTATTCTGTTTCAATTCCTTGCAGATTAGAAACAAAAACAATAGAGGAAAATTACCCCCCTGGATCTTAGCCTTGGCCTTTTTCAAGCAAAGAGAAGAGAAGCTGTCAGGCTTTGCATGTCAAGTGGCCACTCGGCTGTTTGACAGCTTCTGGGTTTCAACCCCGTTGGGATTGAGGCAACTCAAGCAACCACGAGCGATGAGTCCTGTCGTCTGCTGCTCTAGCACCATGGCAGACAGGCTGTGATATGACAAGAGGATCCATCCTAGGGAGGCAGCGTTGGGATCAATAACTGGCTTCCTGGGAAACTACAGCTGGTGGAGAGGATGTAAAAAGAGGCGCGCATGTGCCAGGATATTGCTACAGCCTTGCCGAGCTGGTGGATCCACTTGGAGGAGAGTTTTGCCACTGATCTTTGCTTTTTTCCCGGTTTGGTAATGTTGGCTTTGGGGAAAATTTCTGCTGACTCACCCACCCCTGGACACCTTTTGCGGAGCGCGGCCGGCCAGTGAAGCGATCCAACGGCGCCTTACCCCCTTTGCAGGTCCCCTCCGGTGGCCCCTGGCACCAGCTTGTGCCCAACCCCATCCCGTGGGGCAGCTGCAGGCCCCCGCCCCGGGGAGTCCCCCACAGTGACCCCCGCACCCGGGGCGGGGGTGAGCGTGCCCGAAGCTTCCAGCGCGGCCGGCGCCCGGCAAGATTTTACCCTGTCTGCCGCCGGGGCCCCGGTGCCGCCCCCCACCAGCCCTGCCGCCCCGCTCGCCCGCCCCAGGCCGCGCAGGATGGGGGCGGTGCTGGTGCGGCGCGGGGGCTGCCTGCTGCTCTGGCTGGCCCTACTGCTGGGCTGCTGGGCTGAGCTGGGCAGCGGGCTGGAGTTCCCAGGTGCGGAGGGCCAATGGACCCGCTTCCCCAAGTGGAACGCCTGCTGCGAGAGCGAAATGAGCTTCAACATGAAGACGCGCAGCTCCAGCGGGCTGGTGCTCTACTTTGATGATGAGGGTTTCTGTGACTTCCTGGAGCTCATCCTCACCCAGGGAGGGCGGCTACAGCTCAGCTTCTCCATCTTCTGTGCCGAGCCCGCCACCCTGCTCTCGGACACGGCGGTCAACGACAACCTCTGGCACACTGTTGTCATCCGCCGCCACTTCAAGAACACGACATTGATCATTGACCGAGCCGAGGCCAAGTGGGTGGAGGTGAAGTCCAAACGGCGTGACATGACTGTCTTCAGCGGGCTCTTCCTAGGGGGGCTCCCGCCGGAGCTGCGGTCAGCCACGCTAAAGCTGACGCTCTCCTCCGTCAAGGACCGGGAGCCCTTCAAGGGCTGGATAACAGACGTGCGGGTGAACTACACGCAGGCGTCGCCGGTGGAGAGCCAGGAGGTGCGGCTGGATGACGAGCAGAGCCGGCTGTGCGCCAGGGACGACGTCTGCCTCAACGGGGGCGTCTGCTCGGTGCTCAACGACCAGGCCGTCTGCGACTGCTCCCAAACGGGCTTCCGGGGGAAGGACTGCAGTGAAGGTAAGGGGCCATTTCAGCTTGCCCCATCGCCCACCTCCCCATGGCTCAGTGGAGGGGGCGGGTTGGAGGCCAGGCCTGCATGAAGTTTCATCTGTATGAGTGGATACTCTTTCCTCCCCTCCCTTTCCACCATGTCCCCGGCTCCCCTCTTCCCCATCTTCTCCTCCCTGTCTTCCACGTGTCTCTGTGGCCAACCATGGTGCCATCACTCTTCTGTTCTCTGCGAGGCTGGGTGAGAGGAGGAAGAGGATGTTATTTGAGCGTCTTCCGGAGGCGGGATGGGACTTGGGGTTGTTCTGGGTAAAGGAAAGATGGGTGCTGGGTAGCAGGTGTTACCCAGATGGCAAGGGCTGGCATCATGCTCGGTGGGAGCTGAGGGAGGGGATGTGCATGCTTATCAAAAGCAGCTGGTGGTAATTAATTTGGGGAGCAGGGAAAAATTTAGCTGGATTAAGTGCAAAGATGACCTGGGTCTGATTTTGTAGGGTAGAGGAGACCCAGAGTCCACTTTGTATTTGCCTCTGCTATGTCATGGAAATAAAATCAGTGATTTATTTGTGAATTCCTTAAATTGTTGCCGGGGAGGAAGGGGATTAAACAGAGGATTATATTTTTACATGAATGTGAATGGTCCTGCTTTGCAACATATTTAAAAATTCACCATGCCAGTTAGACAGGGAGAACACAAAAGGGCAAGGGTGAAGTACATACGCCAAGACCACAAAATGACTGAATAGTTTTACCAAGGAATAGGGAACCTAGAAGAACAGCAGTTTCCTTAATCTTATCTACAAATAAATCACTGGGTAAAATATGATTCATATTCAGTGCCCATTGTTTTTGGCAAATGGAAAGAATGTGAACGTTTACTTTGCAGATGCATGCAGGACTCTTGTTTTTATAATTTTGTTAGTAAATGTACCATTGCTTGCAGCTCCTTAGGCATAGAGCTTACATAGGTTGTGTACCTAGAGCAGGACGTAAAGGTGTATAAATGAAATAAGAACAAATGTATCAAGGGAAAATATGATTATCATGTCAAAATTGGAGAGTAAAGACCGAAGTTTAAATTGTAAAAGGTAAACATAAATAAGATATTATCAAGGCCAAATTAAGATCTTCACTGAGTGGCTGCATGACATTTATGGCTGAATAATTTGCCTTTAGCATTTCTATCAGATTTCACTCATTATAAAAAAATAAAACATCATTTGTGACCGTGCTTTATTATGTAACACCTTCTGTCCTTAGTGTCAATACTCAAAATGCTACAGTCGTTCTGCATCCTGTTTACTTTATCAGCTGTTTATCTCTCATCTGCCATTCGTGAAAAATTCAAACCCTATTAACACTTTAAAGTAATTTTTAATAGGAGCAAATAATAGTTTCAGAAAATTTGTCATTTGTACTTTCAATTGCACCCATTCCCAGAAACTGCAAAATGAAATATCTTTTCTATTAGGTAAACCATCTCAATGGATTTAGTATTTGGGTGTCAATTTTTCATGTGTGATACTACATAATACATAGGTGTATTTACAATATTGAGTTGTCTTAGCTTCTCTGAGTTAGGCCCTATTATAAAAAAAAAAGGAAATTATGAAGTGTAGCAGCTTTGTTAAAGCAATAATGGTAATTTTAATACTATTAGTACTGTCATACATTTATATGCCATTTATACAAAAGCATAGTTTATTTATTTGAAGTTATTTTGAACATATAATACTTATGTGAAAAAGTTCACCTAATTGCATGTAATATCAGTCAGATAAATTCTTTACACAGTAATAGGTTCAGTAGCTATTTTTAAGGAATATTTTTGTTTAGGTCAAATGTTAGTGAAATACATACCTATATTTATATATAGTGAAAATTTTGTGGAAATTTTAAGAAGACACTCAAAATAATACTTAGAATCCCCCCCAAATTAAGGTAAAATGCTGACATCATTTAAATGCTAGTGGTTTTACAATTGTCATTGGTGGGATCAAGATTCTCCTCACATGTCCCTTGACTACTGAGAATCCTTATAAAATAATAGCAAGACTTATAATTTTAGCATAAAGTATTCAGATTCTGGTTTAATTTGAAACAGGAGGCAACGTTTCCCCTGACAGAAACATAAATGGAACTACATTGCAGTTTCCACCTGTTAATTGAGAAAAGGTAGCAACTGACACTTCCATCAGTCGGGTTTTGATGAAGGGATGAGAATTTACTCATATGTGCCAGCAAAGATATTGAACTATTATAAATTATTTAATATTCTAAGAAACAGAAAACGCAGAAGGACAAGTAAAGCCTTTATATCTTCCAGGAAAGAAACCTTGGCTTCTGCTCTTTAGTTTTTTGTAGCCAACATAGACATTATGGTGTTGAACATTGATCTTTTGTTCCCAGAATGTGTAAATTTCCCACAGGCCTTAGAAAGACATTGCCATTACGAGAGGATCATGTCAGGCTGCAATTATCTGAAGGGGTCTTTCCAGTTTTCCTTCCTATCCTTGTTTTGGTTTTTGTTTAAAAATGGTTGTAGGTGGGAAAACCCCCCAACTTCCCATTTTTATGTGAAATTGTAGCCACGTGTCCTAGTTGATACCTTTTCTTTAAAGGTGAAAGATGGTCATTAAATTCTATCTTCCTTGGATATTTTTTTTTTAATAGATATAAAATTTTTTGGTCTTGGATTTGTTGTTGTTCTATATCTCTGCAGTCTGGTAAAACAGAGTTCCATGGTGTAATGAGGAGTGTAGGAATTAATATCAACAACAACAAAGATAACCTTTTCAAAATTTTCTACCCTGACTTGCATGTTTAGGAATTAAAAAGTACTAGATTTAGAGTCAAAGTTTCAAGTCTTAAGATGCCATTTTTAATACAAATTCAATTATTTTCAGGAGAAAATCTGGTGGGTTTTTTTCCCAGATTTTCATCTTTGAAAAGCTTTTTAATGATTCCTGAAGTATTTTTTGTCTTGTAAGAATGAAGTTCAACCAAGTTTTAGGTTGGGTTTTTTGTTTTCTTTAGTTTTTTTGTTTTTTCTTAAGCCCGTAGTAATATAAATTATTTCCAGTAGGCTTAACTAGTTTTATACCCATCTAAATCAGGAGCAGCTTCATTTATGTTTTCTGAATTACACCACTGTGAGAACAGTGCAAGCTAAGAAAGAACCATTCAGTCACTCCCTTTGTTCCAATAGGGTGTAAATTCTCTTCAGTGGGAGCTTTGACATAAATCACAGAAAAATGACTGGAATTTTACTTGAGTGTCAAGGATGTGCAGTCCATAACAAAGAAAAATATGATCGCTAGCTGTTCTCTGGTTGATAAGTCCATAAGTTGATAAGAGTTAAAACAGTACAAAAGCCTTCTAAAAGGGAAAATAAAATCTCTACTTTGTACTGAAGAAGGCAAGGGTATATTATTGCACAAAATAATAGTGACTCAGTAGAAGGAAAAATACACAAAATTATAATAAATTATATTAGGTATAAGACTAGCATTGGAATAAACCCTGATTGACATATCAATTTCCTGATAAGTTTTTGACATACATTTCAATCTTCTATTCTGTGAAAATTACAATATTTCCAGGAATTATTCAAATTGGTATGGCTTGATTCTATGATAAGGAGAGATTTTTATTTAAAATGCCGACTTTAAAGTCAGATTTTTTATGAATTAAGTCAAGGTCCTAGAAGGTAAGGAGAATACATGATTCATATCAGTGAAACTTCATATTATTCTAGTAATTTTGCACCTTAAGTTAAAGTTTCAAATGGGAAAACCTCTATTTTTCCTATTAAATGAATAAAATGATGACCTTCTGACTTTAGACAAAAAAAAAAAAAGCTATAATTATCCTTTCATCCTTATTTATATAAAAATAACCTTGTCCAGTATCCTGTGTGAGAAAATGAGCAGATAGCTCTAAAAGAAGTAGTAAAAAACACATGATGCATTGAGTTGGAGGAAGTTTCTCACTGATGCTAACTTCTTGTCGCTCCATACCCTTCTGCTTTTCTATATCTCTAACTGCTTTAAAAAGATGCAGATAGGATCCTTTATAATTTTAAAATATAGCTTCCCTGCTTACCTCGAAATTAGCATCTATACAGCCAATTGCTCTGTGAGTTCAATCTATTCCTGTTTATAATATGTTGTATTTTAACTGTTCCACTGAGTTTCTGGTTTGTGAGAAAAATGAGGGCTGTTCATGCAGCTGTTCACTGTAAGAGATATTCTTCCTTGTCAGATATTCAGAGGTTGATGCCAGCTACAGTTTGAACTGTGAAAGTGATTTCTGAGCAAGTGAGTTCCAGATGTCTCAGCCTAGCCAGCATTTAGATTTGTTTGTTTGGGTTCTGAATATACTAGATCAGTCTTTGTTGTATTTCCTTTTACATATTAACTTTTTAAAAAGTCATCCAATATTTATATCTATTTGAATTTTTTGGCTATTTTAATCCATTTTATTCTCTTTATGCCTTGAATGAAACATTTTAACTTCTTTTGGCATTAATTCTCTCTTACAAGTTGCGTGTTTGAGTGAGATGTTGAACTCATTGCCTATAGTCAGTCTTAACAGAGCAGTCACCATGGTCTTTATCCCTCTTTAATCCTAGCTAAATATACTTTGGACTAGTAAATACTGTGAACAAAACTTGTCTTTTTGATTTTTATCTATGTTTATCTACATGATCTGTATTTCTTCTGCATGCTGAATTTCCTGTCAGTGCCAGTGGCCACTGGGGTGATGTTGGTTTAGAAGGAGGGCTAGAAATGCACCAGAGATTGTACTGAGGTTCTGTATATTTACAAATTATGTCAATAATTTTACAATAATGATTTCATTTTCTTTAATATTTTTAAATGGTGACTTTGTTGTCAGAGTATAATCTTGAGAGCAGATACTCAAATAATCAAAAAATCATTCAAATCTGTGTTTCATTTAGTCGTATGAAAACACAATCCTTATGTCAGTTTAAAGCACAGCTTTGCAACATTTTCCTAATGAAATTTGATATAATATTTTGTTTGTCAGGATTCAACATTATAGGATATTGACTTCAATATCTGCCTCATGTAAAATCACAGGAATTTAAATACTGTTTCACTGGTAATTAGGAGTTGGCAGTCTATTTTATATTATCTTTTAAGGCGGTTTCTTGTCAAGTTTTACTAATCCCTTCAAAATGCTGATATTGAAATACTTCCAAAGGACCACTTACACTTATACCCCAGATCTTGGTACTCCATGTAAATAATATTTAAAATAATATGGTTGTTGTTTCCCTTTGTGCCTAGTTGAGGTTCTGACTCCTTGTTAAATTTAAGTCTATATTGTGAATTATAGACAGCTAATATGCTAGAAGAATTTATATCTAGCACCATAAGACTTTGTGTATGATTGGTCATATTCATTCAGAAATTCAAAATAATATATTAAAATTGTTCAATATATAAAATTGTCCATGTTTTGATGTAATTGCACTTCAAGTCTTGCAGGGATTTTGGACCAAATGTACTTGATCTTTTTTCACAGCTGAAGGTTGGCTGCCTGGGAGTCTTTTAATGGTAGATTCTAGCCAAGGACTTGTGGGATTTTACCCCATCATCATTACTGACCTGATGGATAGGAATGGGGAAACAGGCTGGCGATTAAAATGATTTCCTGATAAAAATAGGTTCATGTAGAGGCTAACATTAACATATGCAGCTTGGAGGGTTAGTCTTCTTTTAATAAACATATTAAAATTGGTTGGTAACTTAAAACAAAAAACTTCATCCATCTCTCTTGTGAACTTAATAGGATGTTTTATCCACCAGAAAGCTTGGTGCTCCTTTCAGAAAACATGAAACCATACCAGTTTCTGGAAAAATGCTCTGTCTAGTTTGTTGTGCTGTAGTTGAAACTTGTGTATCTTCATAAACACATGATTTTACAGAATAGTGAAGGGCATTCTGAGGTATTTAATACCTTTGTGAACCTGAGGACAAAATTGTAAGGACCAAATATACTTCTTTCAGGGAATGATTGGTTAGGGTGTAACACATACCTTTATTTGTGTTCTTATATATGGAATTGACTAGCAAAGTCAGGATAAATAATACTTCGCTGCCTTTATTTAGTTCTACATTGAGCTAGGATCATAATTTAGTCTTTTATAAAAGATGTGCACTTTTTTGAATGGCAGCTTCTCCTTCTGTACTGTGGTGATGGTATCTGAGTGTATCACAAGCACTTTACTAGACTGGATTATATTGTAGTGTATGCAGAACTCAATTTTTTAGCTCAGATGTTCTTCTGCCAAGCTAAAAAGTAGTTGTATGTGGTGATTTCGTGCAAATGTCCTGGAACTTGGAGTAGCATCAGTAGTACCAATGAGTGCTTCAATGAACATAATACTTGCAGTAACTAATGGAGTAATGAAGTAGGAAAACCCACATGGTTTTGACAGGACATTGCTTTCTCAGTGACCCAACCAGTTCACACCTCTTTTCCAGTTTGTTTCCTCCATATGTAAAGTTAAACAACTCCATACAGGAGTTTTTTGGTAGGATTTTTTTTCCTGTCATCAGGTACTTGAAAGATTAGAATTCCTGTTAGGGATCTAGCAGGGAAAGTCATGATTTGAAGCTCCCTTTACTGTCATGCAACCACTTTAGTCTACAGAACTGATAATTGTTAGTTGGCTTTGAAGTTGAAGGCCTTCCTACTGCCTATCCACAGCTGAGTGTTCAGAATGGTGTGTATTTTCTTGCTTTTTTGTCTGCCACTGTCTGCCATTGTTCTGACTAGACACTGGAAATGATGTAGCTTGTCACCTGCCAGCCACTTCTCCTTTGAAAATTCAGCTCTTCTCACCGTCACAAGAGTTCTCATATTTTGCAACATTTCACCTGTATAAAAGTCATCCTTATAACTGTAAAAGGATCCTTATTACTGTAAAAGGATCTAGGATTTAATGTCTGAGGAGAATGAAGAACTCTTGCTCCTAGTCAATGACCACATAATTTTTTAGTTTCATTCTCTTCCATTTTCAATGAAAAATCTGGGGGTGAAAGTGAGAGGTGGCCTCAGTTATGTCTTGTTTGAGCTTGTCAAGAAATGAGACAGAGGTAGCTGGCAGCTGTCTGCAAGAACAGGATTCTGTGATGAGATTTTAGATTCTTTAATGCTATGGAGTGGATTATTGACCTACAATTACTTAGCTATAAGCAGCAGATTTGGCACCTTTTAGATATCTGAAAAAAATGTGTTCTGTTTTCATTTTCCACTGGAGTCAGTTTGAAGTCCCATTGACTCAAGTTTGGAATTAGGGCAAACCTAATAACCTGCTGATTCTGAACTTACTATTCAAGTAGGAATATGAAAACAGAGAGAACTAGGGCAAATTAAGCAACCTGCTGATTCTGCCTGTAGTGTTCATCTGGGAATGTCTATAGAGAAAATAGTTTTCATAAATTCTGATATTTATTGCCATGATCATCATCACTATAATTATTCATTCATTTAATATGTGCCTTATGAACCATGCTGGAAGAGTGAAGTTATATGATTAATTTTGTCTTATATTTAAGACTCTCTATGATTTGAGGGAAAACCTGGTTTCCCAAACAAATGGTTGGTGCATTCACTGGAATCACATTTGCAGTTGCTGCCACTACAAACTGTGAAACAGTGGATTTTGCCTATGGAAGTGTTACATCCCAACAATGATACACAGGTGTGCAAGTCACAGATTCCTTTCAGACTGTGCCACATTGCACAAGGTCTCAAAATAAGAACATTTGACTTTTTGGTGATTTTGTCTAGAGAAAGGGCTATGCATTGCTTAAAGGCAGAGATACTTGATCGATTCTTCCCATAGTGCTGTCTTTTTGTAATTAAGTGAATGTGTGCAGCCATTAAGGAGGTCACTGGCATTACACTATGCACCTGGAGATGTATGTCACAGTTCCAAAGTTTCTGAGTTACATCTTAATTTCTGATACAAAATGACCTTCATGTTGATCTTCTTTCTCTTTTGTGGTTTTTAGCTTTAACAAAAGACATTTAAAAACAACATTTTTGTCAAAGGAGGTATTTTCATTAAGAAAAGATTCCTTGAGAAAGACTGCATGTACGTAATATAAATTATATGTACTTTCTTTTGAAGAAGTGTATAGAAAATCACAGAATTAGTGAGTAGACATGGAGTGAAGATCTGTATCTCAATACTGTCATTTTCTTTAGAAGCTTATCCTGATTCTTCTTTGTTTCCATAGGTGACTACGGGAATCTTCACACACATATCAGCATTTGTACAATGGGTGTAGAGGGCACAGCCACAATGAATAGCTTTAGAATGAATTATGGTCTTGTAAAGATTACATTCATTGTTAATGAAAATGGGAAAATAGGGTCCTGATGCTAGGAAAAGAAACTGCTCTTCAGCCTTTAAAGATCTTATCATTCCTCTTTCTGGATCATGAAGGTGTGATAAAAGTGATATAAAAAATTTGGATTCCACTGCTTGTTGCACAGCAACAGGCTTATATTTTGCATTAGAAAAATTATTTGTGCATTTTACATTTGTAAAATCAGATTCTTAACCTGGAAGGTCCAGGGACAGGAGTCAGAGAGGCAGGTGAGACACTGCAGCTCCTTCCCAGACTGCACACACTGCTGTGCTTAAGAGCAATGATTTTGAGGTGAGCATCTGTAATCGGGTGGACTGGTGCTTCACATGACATCCTCTCTCAGGATAACAGTGGAATTTCTTCAGGAAGTTTCCAGGAATGTTGGTTCTGACAAAGAGATTACTAGTGTTGCATATTTTGAATTTGCTTTTTTTTCCATTCTTCCTCATCAGCAGAGAGACAGGTGAAAATGAAATTTACAAACCTTTAGCTGTAAGTCAGTTAATTCTCAAGACAATTGTGGGGTGATAGAGGAAAGATTTGTAAATGGATTTTTTAAGAAGAGATCAATGCCCTCCTGCCACATCCTTCTGAGATGAATGTTGCTCAACTTCTCAGGAGCTGATTCTCTGNTTTTTTTTTTTTTTTGTGTGATACTGCAGGAAAATAACTTCTGTAACATTATCACATTGCAAAGGACATGGGAGGGTATTTTTTAGAACCTATAGTTTTCCAGAGGTAAATTGCGGACCGTTATTCAACATTAACCAAAGATTTGTCTGGTTTAGTTAAACATTTATTGAAGAATTCTGAATATTGATCTCACATTCTTACATAAAACATTCCTGAGTTAAGTGTTATGAGGAAAACATCAGCATTTTCCCACTAGTTCATCAGAAGAAAATATATTCAAATCACATTTCCTTTGTTAGCCCAAATGGCCATTATTTTTCTGTGAACAATACATCTGTTATGGTAGTTTTCAGGAATTTCTTTGGGGTTTTTTTGTCACTGTTTTTGGTCCAAAGTATTTGAAGGAGCAGCTAGGATTGAAATTAGCCTTGAACTTGTTCTTTTTTTTTTTTCTCTGCAGCAGTTAAACAACTGAGTCTGGAATTACAGGAAGCTGTGCAGTAATACTAAGCAGCATAGCACAGGTTTTATTTTTGTTTTCCACATTAAGAGTTTTGAAACTCAAAATGTAAACAAATAATGCATCAGGTTGGAAGTTCTGAGAGAAATATTTTCACACTGTTTCCTATTCAAGTTTCTATAACAAAGAAAATTCCTATGATAGACAAAAGTTCAAGTGATAATAGTTTTGACCAGCTGTTGTAAATCCACTGACAACCACATTCATGTTGACATCCAGAGGTTTTACCTATTCTCTTAACATTGGCTGGATTGCAGTCTCCTTTTTTAAGTATTGTTTGAGTCTTTAAATAAGCAAAGTCTTTTTTGCACATTATAAATACTTACATCATTCAGCTTTGCTATTCAGGCACATATTACCCATTGTGATACTGTGAGCCATGCTGGTGGATTTTTTAAATCTTAAACTGTGAGAGCATCCACAGTGATGCAAGGGAATAAAATTTCCTTCCAATTTCTCCCCTATTAAAAAAAAAAGAAAGAACAACCAAAAACTATGCAGAAACATCCATTGCAGTCTAAGGTAATGGCACCATCGGAATTCAGAAGCAAAGCTGCCTTCAGTGAGTGGTGGCTTTCATCTCTTTTTTTTCTCGTGTTTAAGCTTGGAATTTGTCCATTCATTTTATTCACATTGGCATTAACAAATAATAGAAAGCAGTTAGTGGTGTTGTATCTATTGTGATAGAGGTTCATCAAATTCCAAAGCATGCCTCTAAGAGCTCAGTAATACTTAGTTATTTTGATTTTGCACTTTAATTTGGGCTCATAGCCCCTTGAATGGCCTTAATATATAAACTGAGATGGGTACAGATGTTGATGTTACTCAGCTTTCCCCTTCCTTAACTTCCTCATCAGAAATCTGAAAAATTGTGCATGAGCATGTCTTGGAAACTTGCCCTTTCCCAGTCTGAGCTCTCAGTGGCTTAAACTAAGCTTTCAGTCATTAGAGAATGCAGAAAGCGATACTAAGGAAGTTGATTACCCAAAGGAATTGGAAGAGAAAAATGTTCTTGGAAGTCATATATATTGTTCTGTAATTATTTCTAAAATATTTTGCTTTTGTAGATTTGTCACATTCAGGAGTAGCTCTGTCAATCGATGTATTAAAATAATTTTTTGCAGTACTCCTTTCTTGTCTGTGTAAATCAGGATCGATGCCTCTTGAAGCTGATGTATTAAACAACTGTAAAATAAGAGTAAAGTCAGAATCAGGTCTTCTGGTTAGGAAAAAAATCTTTCAACTTTATTAATATTAAAACACCCCAAAATGTCAAGAAATAAACAGGTTTAATCTTGTCCACTACTATGGAATACTACTTTGCAATCTCTACAGAAGTTCCCTTTTCCATTCAGATGTATAGAAACATCTTGCCAGCACAAAAATGAATGGTGGGAAGCTTTGCCGGCTTGTCTTCCATACCTGTAGGTAACAATAATTACTTTTTCCACTCTTCAGTTTCTCTGTGTTGTAGAGGTATAGTAAGAACTTGCGATGCCATTTTCCCTTTACAAAATTATGAATTAATGGCTAAAAAATTTAATGTTTTAACCCCACTCTCATCCTCATTCATCAGATGAGCTATCTTGTATTAAAATGCTTGCCCTTTGAAAATAGACTGTCAAGTTTTTTTGTCATCAGCATGTTTGAATCAATCTTTGCACTCCTTTGGTTACTCTTAAACACCCATTTAGTGCACAGGTTTTTTAAGCACTGCTCAGTATGGCCAGTTTGCATCTTCTCCAATCAGCCTAAATCCTCAGTGTCAGTCTGACATCTATGAACATACTGCACTCAGAATTCATGTTTTGAGAATTTTATAAAATAAAGCACTTGGAAGGTATGAACTGTCAGGACAAAATACACTCTGCACTTCTAATTTCATCTGTTTCTGGTATCCATTATGAAATAGTCGTTAAATACATGATCCTATACCACTTCATCCTTGAGCTTTCTGCCTCATTCAGTGCATAGCCTGGATAATAAGTTCTTCAATATTTTGTGTTCTCCTAGATGTTCAGTTTGTAGCACTGAGCCTTATTTATTGACCATATTCAAATAATTTCCCTAATGAGAAATTATAATATATCCCGGGCTTTTCTAAGGTTTTCATAACTACAACACGTGAGCTGCTGTGCAAATATTAAAAATTGCACAATGCCCGTGTAAGATGACAGATGCTATTATCTCATTCACAGAAGAGAACTGAGGCAAGACACACTGCAGGTAAAAACATTCCCTGAGTGCCCATCTGAACTTTTTCTGAGTACTTCACAGATAACACCGCATGCTCTAAGCCTCCACCAACACTTCCAAGTACAGCTCACTCTGTGTCCTGGGATACCCATCACAGTACTCTCTCCAAACAAATATTCCGAGCAACATTAGGAATGACCAAGCAGAAAACAACTGTCTTTAAAAGCCTGACCAAAATCACGTGGGGTTTTTAGGAGAGAAGGGGACAGAATATATTTCTTCATTCAGCTCTGCTTGTTCTGAGGTACACCCCACTCCTTTTCAGCGAGGGCAGATGCGCCGTTCACTGGCACAACAGCTTTTTGGGGTACTCAGTCATTACTTATGGCTAAGAATAGTCAGTCTTCCTCTGTGTGCAGATCAAGTGAGGGAAGCTCTGGTGAGAATTGCATTAAACTGTGTAATTAAAGGCTGTATCTTACCCTATATGAATAAAGTAGATGGATCTCAGTTACATAAGAAGCCTTATGTCTCAGAGTTGCTATTTTTGACTTTGCAACCTAAAGAACATTCTTTTAAGATAGTAAAACAGTCAGTGTGTATAATTTTTTTTTAAAGTTTTTAAGACTCTCCTCCCACACAGACATCCCAGCCCCAGCCATTGTGTTTTGTGCACTTGAATGAGGAAACTGCCTTTCTTTAGGGCCTGTTTCAGCAGGGAATTTGCTGAGGGACTGACACTTTCCCTGCTCCCAAACTGAGCGGCTAGACCTAGCACAGGTTCCAGAGTTTTGAGTGTCAGGGAAGATCTGCTGAGGCTGAAGTTGAAGGTCTTTCAGGAGTTTGCTGGTAAAATCCAAGACATTCTACTAATTGCACACTAATGCTGTGCAAACACATTTTTGGGAAAATTTGTAACTTGAACAAATTCTGGTGGGTTTTCAAGGGGTTGGCAAAAGGCTTAAACCCAAAAGTCAAGTTACTCCTGCCTGAATGGTTTTTATATTTCTGCTTCAAAATAAGACTGAAGTCAAAAGGAATCAGAATGGAAATGAAACTTACTCGGAGTTCCCTTGGGGATATACTACTGCTAACATAAATGTCAGGTTTTCAGCTGAGATGGTTTTTTGTGACTAAATCAAATACTTTTTTTTTAAGACTGAAAAAAGAAGACTTCCTTACTATACTGGGTCACTCTATTTTCATTAATTACTGTAATCAATGTTCCTCTGTTATAAGTGTGTCTTTTAAACAAAAGAATTTAAAAAGACACATAAAAATCTTACACAAAATTGTTTCAGTATATTTCAGCACCATTTTTTCCAACGAAATGAGTTTTTAAAAATAAAATATAGACATAGTATTTGCATGTCTGCCTATCAGTGTTGCCATTCAAAAAATGGTCAAAAATATTTCTAAACTGTAAAAGTTTTATGTAAGTGGTAGTATAGCTCTAATGAAATATTCTGTACACAAGAGCCAAAAATGCAGTGTTAATCTTTGACGTGACCAGACAATATTTTTAAGATGCTTCTGTATTTGTAAGAGCCACATTTATTAATGTTCCAGGACCTTTGAACACACCTTTAGTATTTTTTTTATTTTTAGTATTTTTTCTCCTTATTTAGAGATTGTTACTTTCTCTACTTGCAGAATTAGTTGCTCTTTCTTTCTCTGTGTGTTAAAAAACTATGAAGATTAGAAATGTTTGTTTTCCCTTTTCCTTTCCATGATTTATCTTGTATCCACTATGTAACACAATGTAGTATTTGCCTGGAAAGGATACAAATAAGAAGCTTTTAGGGCAGGAGGTGAAGACAGAATAAAGTCACAGTCAAATTCCCAATAAATTTCTTTCTTATTACTTAATTCACAGATGGTCCCACTGTATTTGGTTGGATTATTTGTATGAATAATTTTATCCCCTTGATCCCCAGTATAATTTAATGTATCTGTTATTGTGCTGCAGACAACCACACTTATTTTAATAATACAATGTGGCTGTTTACAAGCATATGATTATCTTATATATTACCTCATGGTATTTTAATCATCCAGGGACATTTTCAGGAATATTAAATATTATTACTCCCACTGATTTAAATGGGAGTAAGTGTGTTAGACTGAATAGAAAAGTTTTTAAAATAAAGTTCAGTAGTCAAAAAAGTATTAAAAATTTGTGGTTTAAGCAGAATTAGATACAAGCTAAACTGCAGAATCATAGACGACTAATGAAAGTATTTATAGTTTTAGAAACACTATTCATGTTTTTACATACTATAGATGTCATGCCTGGTATGTAATCTAATTAGATTCATCTTTAGAAATGCCTTTTTTAATGAATAATAATGACCTGAAGCTCAGATGTCTGTATGCATATAAATTTTCTTCAAGCTTAATGTATGTGTCATTTACCACCTTTTTGTTGCATTTTCTGGGAAAGAATTGCAGTGGTATTTCTTTAGAAAAGCTTAAATTCTGCAGGAAAATAGTACCAGTCAGAAATCCGAGTCCTGTGTAACATCCCTAAAGGCTGTTTTGTGCTAAGCAGTGAAGGGAGTATAATTTAATACACACTGATTTTACTGTCATTTAAAATATGTCCCCAGCTCAGCAGTACTGCTCAGCAAACTTATTTTTTTCCTTTGGAAACAGAAGATATAGACCAAGAGTGAAGGAACAGTTTAGTAGACCACTGGGACCACAGGATATCAATAAAAATGTATTGACACTCCATCATCATTAAATCTACTACTTCTCAGACTTCTCAGACCTTCTGTGATAGTTTACAACATTCATGCATTCATTCATACAACTTCATAAACTAGCTAAAACCTCTGCTCAATTGAATACATTTATAGTAAACAGATTGTCCTAAATGTAACTTTACAAAGACTCCTAAATAAATAAATAAAATTAAATTTAAAGAATTAAAGGCAACACTTCCCTTATTAACCACAGGCATATCTATTTTACAATTGTTAATGTGCCGTCTCTGGGATTTATAACACTAAAATTAAAAATTAGTAATTTTTGCTCTCTCAGCTACAGGAGAAGTGGGCATGTGATTCTTGCTTACATCTCTTTGAATTTCTGTCTATATAGCTGTGATTGATTCCTGCAAGCATTAATTATTATCAATGTCGTGGTCAGAACAAAATTTATTTAAGGAATTTATTGAATATATTAGGAAAGCTTTCAGTGATTTGGAAAATATTTTGTCTTTTTTAAAGGAGTTTTCAAAGTATTTAAAGTATATTTAGTCTCTCAATAAACCTGGTAGCCTCATTGTACTGTATGTTAATGAAAATCATGAAGTTCTTCAGCTGAGGTTGGGAACTGGACCTCCATTCTCTGCGAGGCAATAGCACTACTTTTAAATCAAATCTTGGAAAACCTCTTCGTAACAAAATTTTTGTAGCTGTCAAAAATATTTCTGAGTTGCTTTCCTTTTCCCTGCATTCAAAAGAGGTTCCTGAATTTATCAATTTTTAAAAGTTTTTTTCAGATATTATCAATATGACTTGGTGTTTTCTTTGGCTTTATGCAAAAGACACCCTGGAAAATTGTTGACAAAATAAAAGACTGGCGATATTGTTGAAGCAAACCTTTGGTAAACAAATAAATGATATCAGGAAAAGAATGTAACAAAAATATCTGAAGTTTTATTAGATCTTATAGTAGTATGTCAAGTTTCAGCAAATTATTGGTCACTGAATGTATTGTGCACTGCCTGTCTCTAAAGAGAGAGCAAAAGTCTCACCATGAGTCTCATCCTGCACTTCTTTCTGTCTTTTTTGTCTTGATAAGAACTGTATGATTCTTCATATACAACCAGCTGCAAGTTCTCCTCTGAAATGTTGGGTTCCTTCAGAAAATAATTTTAATTGTGACAGTGGCCTTTGCTCCTAGGAGCAAAGGGTTTTGCAGCTGGGTTTTGTTTTTTCAGAATTGGCTATAGTTGAGAAAAACTTATTATGAAACAATCCTTTTTGGCTTTGGACCCAGATATTATTTCTTCTTTAGAAACTGGATCCTTCATAAATGATTACATCAGATGAAGAGTAGACATCTGGAAGAATAAAATGGGAGAGAAAAAAAAGAGAGATGAAGAACTGAGAAGTAATTAAGTACTGGAAATGGGATTTGGAATTGCTATTTTATTTTCACTATTCTATTACAAGTTCCATATATATCTCAAGTATCTAATCTTCCTCACCGTTTTTCATCCCTATAATAAGGTTAATGATATTCACTTTCTCCTCTACCATTCCCTGTCTTTTTTGTTTAGTGATTTCTGAGGTTTAAGAACAAATTTAGTTATATTTATACCAATACATACTGCAAAATAAGTGGATCCTACTTATGGTTTTAGATGTGATATATTATACACAATATTGAGCTGTAGTTTAGATACAAACATTGGAGCAAAAATTATGAATAAATTATTGTAATGTAGGGTATTCCAGCTTGCTTTAGGGGTAACTAAATTCCTGATGTGTTCATGTATGCTATTTATAAACAAATGTTCTTCTTTGGAATAACAATTTTTGGGCCCGGTTTGTGGCTTTTTTTCTCATAGTATGATATGACAACAGGATCTATTGAGTAAAAACTGTTTATTTATAAATGGGTCCTTAAAAATGTACCATCAAAAGAGTTTTAATTTATCTACTTTGCAAGTAAAAGCAAAGATGCTTTTTAGAAATGAATTGAAAGCCTCCTAGAATACGTGTAAAATTGTATTTTATTGGGATAAATGTCAGCAGATAAGAATTTTCTTAGGTGTACTGCACTCTAATGGTACTTGCTGATGGTGTTGTATGAAGGATTTTAAAACTTTCTAGCAGAAACCATTTACAAAATGTCACAGAATGTAAAGCTTTGTGGTGGCAAAAAAGTGTAAGGGAGAAACAGTGATTTTCCTTAATACCTGGTTAGGTGAAGGCTATTCTGAACAATGCAGACTGATTAGTTGGTAAAGAGGGAAAAAAGCACTTTTGTAAGCTTCCAGATTTTGGTTCTTCTGCTACTAAGAATTTGCCTACAAGCATAAGATGAATTCGTTCGGCTGTATTTGAATTGAAATGAAGATCTGATTTTCATCAATGCAACAGTGGAATGACTCTCCTCGGGCAATCTTTGAAAGCAAGGGAATATTCTTTCTGATTTCAGAAATTTTTGGATCAAGGGGTTTGGTTCTACCTCAGACTGCTTTAGCTCTCTGTCACGGAGCTTAGTTATATTGTTTTTTGTGAAAAATATATCCAAATATGTTGCTTTTACTAACAATTTATAAAACAGGTTATGCAGAAATAATTCCAGTAAGATATTTCTATGATGAAATACTGTTATGACGGTTTCAAAGATATGTAGCTTAAATAACTTTAGCTATAACCTTTGATGTCATGGAGGTCTCATGAGGGTATCTTAAGATAGCAGTTGGACAGTAGATTAACAAGTCATTCACTTGTTTTTCATGCACAATCAGTAGTTGTTTTTAAAAGGATGGAGAGACTGTCCAAATGACTGTGTGAAAATATGTAAGTGGGACTGAACTGAGTCCAGCTCCACACTGTTTGCCATTTGGATGAAAAGAGCAGACAGAGAGTGTATGACACCTGTGTCATAGCAGATGATCACCTACTGAAGAATGCAAAATCCCCAGAAAAAAAAGAGCTGGTTAAACATATGTGAAAGGGAATACTAGGTTGCAGTCCAGTTCCTGTGTTGTTAGATATCATCAGGTGCAGGAGAGCCATACACAGCCACCGATGTGCCAGCTCCTTTCCATGGGGACATCTGCATGATACATTCAGCTGAACTGAACAGCCAGGCAAGGCTCGTAAATGGGATCACAAGGAAAGAGTGATAGGCAGAAGCTCTATCTAATGACACAGACAGAAACCCAGAATGAGCAATCCACAGTGCTGACCCCATGTTCTCCATTTCAGTTTGATTTTAAGCAGGATGACAAGGGGATTGGAGAAAGCAAAGCACTTTGGCTAAATGAAATGTCAGCAAGTCTGTGATTGCAGGAGGGAGCATGGAGAATTCACTCTCTGAAATCTGTGAGTGAGTGTACTGAATGTGGAAACTCCTAATCAAAGGAGAAGTAAAGCATTATCTATGTCTTATATGTTTAATCATTACTGTAATACAAAAACAAAAACAATAATAAAAGAACGGGTTACTCTAAACTGTTGAACAGATTCCTAGGGTTTGAAATAATATGTTATTGAGGAGAATAATATTGATATGTTTATTTTATCTTCAAAATCTTTTTAGTCTGATATTTCAATTTCATTAAGTAGTGAGGTAGAGTGAGTAAAATCTGTAGCTTTGAAGACCATAATATTGCTCTCTTCCCTCCTCTGGAAAAATAAATCTTTGTTATAATTTACAAATGTACCCAAACATGCTTTTAAATGGAAGTAGCCATAGCCATAACAAGATTTTACGAGTTTTTCTAGGCACAGAGTGTACTCACTCACGTCTCATGATGTCTATAGGAATTTGCTGACAAACTAACAAGTGCATCCAATTCCTTTCTTTTTCCTTGCCATAGCTGTGTATGCTGCCATTATGGGATTGCTAGAGGTAGCACACACACTTCATGGAATAGTTTATGCTGCATCAGATACACAATTCCAAGATAAAAAAACAAAGTACTCTTAAAAAATCTACTAATCTCTGGCAAAATGTTACATTCCTGAAATCTGAATAGTGTATTTTTTCAATTGCTTATAAGATTTGCATGTGCCAAAAACCCCGTTGTTACTTTTGATCAGCTGTTTTCACTGATGGTTTTGGGCAAGAAATTGCACGTACAGTTTCCTTATATAAAATAT
This sequence comes from Daphoenositta chrysoptera, assembly GCA_013397915.1. Classification (NCBI taxonomy): domain Eukaryota; kingdom Metazoa; phylum Chordata; class Aves; order Passeriformes; genus Daphoenositta; species Daphoenositta chrysoptera. The sequence continues at coordinate 309,601 of VZRO01001514.1, read as the reverse complement.
GTATTTCTTTCAGGGCAAACATATGAAGGTAATTTTTCCTCTGTGTTTAATCTATTCTGCAAGGTACACTGTAGTGGAATTCTATTTCAGCAAATGATGACACAGCACTTTTAATTTGGTGGGGGACAGGGAAAGTCATGCATTTTTATCCTACTGAAATAGCTTACTTGCAAAGAAAATGTTTGGAGTCTGCAGCAACGGATCAAGTTGTTTCTGTACCCTTTTCATAAACCAGTTTTTAGCAGACACTGTTTATCAACAGAAATTTGGGGATATTTAAGTAGGATATGGCAGTCAGAGAGACAAGATTATGTGTTTACTTAGGATTTCCATGTGCCTCCTTTAAAAAGCCCTCAAAATATACATAGATTTCAAGCTGTGAAAAAGAGAGTTGCATGGTCATTAGATTTGGGACTTGGAATTCTGACTTAGAGATTGTAAAAAATTTCTTTAAGAATAATACCAAATTGTCGAGTGGTGTTTAAATCACACATTTCAGCAATGAAAGACATAAATCTCTGACTGGTTTGTCTTGACAAAAAGTCTGTGTCCTCTGCTCAGATCCACTTAGTAATAAATTGCACACTGCAATTTCATTCAAGAAGCAACCAGAGAGAGAATAAAATCCTAAAGGTTTTATACTTACCTATTAATTGATAATAACATGCTAACTTTCTGATATATCACCCCTGTAGTTTTTATATTTGGGGACTGTATTTGATTTTTTAAATTCAGTCGTCTTTAAATGTCAGTGGATGTGAGTGTCATACCCAACTTCTGCCTGGAACTACTTTCTCATATAAAAATACTAACAGACTTGGTTTTATTTCCTCTAATCCCTATGCAAAGATGTTGAGGAGGATTAGGTTATTCTTGGGTGAAATATCATTTTATTGTATTTTTAGAAATTTTATTATGTAAAAATCTTTCATGAGCTACCTGACTTAAACAGCATGACTGTAAAAACTTTCTCAGTATGCTCAGGAACAGGTTTTTTTTTTTTTTTTTTTTTGTAAATCCTCTTGAGAGGTCGCATTTTCTCTGCCTGAGGTGAACCTGAAGGACTTTTAGCTTGTGGTCTATACTATGTTTGCAGTGCTTTCAAAATATAAGACTTAATGGGTTAGTGGGTTCTGTGCTAAATGCCTTTTTAGTATAAAATTTTCATTGCACTTAAATCTATGAGAGTTCTGCCATTCCCATAGTTTGTTTGTGGAATTAGTGGTATGGTTGCACCTGTTCTGATGCATGAGAGTTCTCTTGGGTCAAAGAATGAAAAAAACAATTTGGCATCATTTGGTCCCCTCATGATCTCAAATGCTTAAAAATTGTTTTAATTGTCCTTTGTATTTGCATGCTCCTTCTGGTACATGCCTATGAAAGAAAGAGGTAACAAACAGAAGTTACCTAGTTTGCTGAGGGAATGTAGAAACATATATTTTATTTAATATTCCACTTAGAGATAAGATCAATTTGGGGTCTTTTTAGATTATTTCTGCAAGGGCCTTGTTGATTTGGTCTTTCATGAAGAATCATTATTTTCCTGCACTTCCCTTTTTGACAAGACAGAATATTTTTATTTGAATTTATGTTCCACTTATAGAGAAAAGAGTGTATTCAGAAGTCTAATTACATATGAAAGAATTACAGATTATATATAATAAAGATACACTGAAAGGAGAATTCATATGCAATATATGTGAAATCAAGAAGTTTAATTGTGGAGCATTTCTTAATGAATGTGATATGTCTGTGCTGTGAAAAGATAGGATAAAGAAAAGAAAAGATATAACCAGTTGTTTAAAGAAAAGAAAGATGTATCTCCTCCTTTTTATGGAGGTACACCAGAATTCTGAGTGACAAAGTGAAGGAGGTATTTTAAGCTCATTGATTAAAGGCCAGTGTAGAAGCCAAGGAAAATGAAGGAAATCTACCACTCAGGTGTACTCTTGAAAGCAGAAAAATAGTATTCTTGCTTCTGTAAGAGATGAGTGCTGGAAATGCAGTACAAGAGCTCTCCAAGGGAGACCTTCACACTGGCCATTTCAAAGAGTAGCCATTCCTGAGGAAATTATCCAAGAAACTAACCATATGGCCAGTCTGGGCCATGGGAAAAAATAGTAGTAAAGCAGCAGGATGCAGTTGGACTATATATTGTTTGACTCAGAACAGATGCTTTCACATTACATTTAGGACCTGTCCAAGAACTGATAATTGAACAGCAATGCTAAGGTCAGAATTTGATAGCAGCACTCCCCATTATCTTGGAGAGGCAAGCCCATAGGGTATCATTTTCCTAGAGGATATCCTGGAATTTAATCTCTGAATAGACAAAGGTTGTTCTGCTTTGTGTTTATTTGGCTCTCTATCAACTAAAAAAAAGCTCTTCCCCGCAACTTACATTTCTCTTTTAGCTCCCCTAGTATCTCCACAATTCTGTTTTATTTTCTCATTTCTCTTTTTTGTGCTCTTTTTTGCTTTGTCTTGGAGTCTCTTTGGCTTTCAGTATTAAATAAATCAGGGACAATAAAAAGGGACAAGTCCAGTAACATTCCATGTTTTCACACCTTTATATATATAAATATATATAAATATATTAATTTGTTCATCAAAGAATCCAAGCAGAATCTTCTATCAGGATACAAGCCCATCATAATAGAATGCTTTTGTCCTCATTTCCATCTAAACTTCTGCCAAATATTTGTTTTGACTCTGCAGTGTGTGAAGTGTGTAAGGATGATCATTTAGTCTGAATTGAACAACTACATTTTGTAAGCCAGCAGTGTGTACACACACTACAAGATCAGTGGCTCTAAGCATTCCAGCTTGTATTAATCTAATGATACAACTTGGATTTTATCTACCACAAATCTCCTGTTCTAGGAAGATACCAGTTGAATTGGCCCATTAGAATATCACCAAGAGCCTTCAGGTCAGTGGAAACATCTGTTGGAATTTCATGCTAACTTTGCTACTTGACTATGACTATGTGCTTCCTATTGATTCTGCTCACAACTGGGTGCCAAAAAATGCCATTTAATCTTCGGTTCTGCACTTCTGTAATCTGATGTTGGTGTCTCTGTGACAGTCAGCTGCGCTCAATTCACTGCCATGCTCCTCTTTTACTTCATGTGCCATTCCAATTTAAGAAGATACACCTGTTACTACTCATTCTTCTTTTTTTTTTTTTTTTTAAATGAGTACAATACTCATTTTATGTTGATCACATTTTCCAGAAATGACAGGATGTCTGAGATTCTCATGAACTTTCCTTTTAGCATTCCCCAGTTTTCACATCGCCTGATTTGCATTGCTGATTTTTCCTTGATGTTGAACCACATTCCACTAAAATTTCCTCCCTCAGATATTTATTTCATTCTTATACTAAGTCAGAATTACTCATGTTCCTTATTGAATGATATTGAACACAGTAATAAAGATAAGGAAATTTATGTAGCAATCATAATTGGTTTTAGATGGCCTGTGTTACTGCAGATAGCCTCTACAGGTCTGAAGGGTTTACAGGAAATATTTTATTCCTTTACAATCTCCTTGAGCACCCTGCCTCCCCCCATACTGCTATGTCTTCTCATTTCTTTTCCTTAAAATCTGTTCTTTTTCCATTTCTCCACTTCCTGTGTGGTAATCTTTTCCAATTTCAGTGATGTTGGCCTCTTCATTTCAACCTTCCCAGTTTTACCCCCAGCCTATGCTTTCTATAAAGACCTGGCTAAGGGTTTAACTGTTTTCAAGGGGCTCACAGTTCTTTATTCAATGTATTTATTCTTTTGCATATTTTTCTCCTTTGAACCATTCTCTCTAGCATTTGGTCACTCCCTGTAATGACTTTTTTCTCACCCACAGTGAAACCTTTGAAGCTGTGTGTGGAAAAGTAAACTCTTTCTACCTTAAGGTGTCATTTCATTCAACTTCTTTTTAATTGCTGTCTCCAAAGGTGGGGTTTAGAGAGCTTTAACACAGTGGTGTGTTGTAATACTGCCTATTGTAATACATAATACACTTTATTAAATATATATGATATATTTTCTTATAAATATACCTAGAAAGTGGCACAAATGGAACAGCAGAGCACCACGACCTCCTCCTCAAAGTTGTTAATGCTGTTCATAAAAAAGAGCCATATGCAGTACTACAGAACTCTCATGACTTGAAAACCATGCAGAAAACGAAATTGAACACTTGTTATACTGGAAAAGTTTAAATCAAATTGCCTGGGGAGCTCCTTTGGGCGCCCACGTTTGGGTTTGATACAGCTGGAGCAGCACTTGTGTGTTTTTCAGTGCAGGCTCTGTGATGCAGCTGTTGCTGTTTCTTCTCCCCTGGGTTCTCATGTGCTCACCAGCCTTGCAGAGGATAGAAAATGCTCCAAGAAAGGCAGCTGCCCGGGACTTCTGTGAAACGCAATTGTCTGGGAAGATCAGCAGATAAAGGGAATGCAATTTCATTCCCGCTGATTCTGAAGGCCATTCACATCAGACCACTGGTCAAAAAGCTAACGTTGCTTTTGTCTTACCACTCGATCACTGCAGTCATAGAGAGGTCCAAGTAAGCTATTAATAAAAAATAAAATACAATCAATAAATAAATAAGAAGCTAAGGCTTGATCTGGGGTGATTTTTTCCCTCTTTAGAATCAAAATAGCTGAGGAAGTCAAACAAAATTAGTCCAAAAACCAAGGGCCAAAAGTAAGGAATTAATCAATGTTCCTGACTAGCAACACATTTTGTATCACCACGAACAAAATAGAAGCAATGAGAAAAGGTCTAATGATGCAGCTTATAAATTGCAGATGGCCTGTTTGTGAGACATAAAAATCGATTATAGCCTATAAAGATTATAATGGTCTCACTGAGGGCTTGGAAACACTGTCTGTCATTAGAATTCATGAGGGGATATATTAGCCTTTTCCTCAGTAAAAATTTTATGTTCACCATTTGGCAATGTGGAGGCCAGGTAGCCTAGCTCAGCCTGTAAGCAATTCCAACATGGGGTGGAGCTCGAGGAAGCTGAGGAGCTTCTTCTGACAGAACTTCCACTGCCTGTAATAGCACTTCACCTACCATTTCCCATGGAAGCGGAGTATTTTCTTTTTTTTTTTACTTTTATCATTCCCAAAGACAGAATGAAGAGAATTATCTGTCTCCTACCACTGAAAACCTCATAAAAACATGGGCTAAACTGTTTCTAACCCGAGGTAATTATAGAGGGAGATAGTCAAGGTCTTCCAGCATCAGCTAAGGAAGAGAGGAAGCGCGGCAGTGCATTGCATGCCTGAGCTCAGAAGAGAGGGGACACGTTTATCCTTTTAACATTTGATCTCCTTTATTTTAACCTTTAATTACATCAGTGACTATCTATATGAGAGGGGAATAGGAGTCTATTCTGAGCTGTGAATTCTAAAACTTGTTTCTCTATAGGGATAAATAATTTATACATTCTTGCAATCCAGCAATTTAATGAGCCCTTATGCATGAAAACAAATTTGTAGCTCTTCTTAGCTACAGCGAAGCTATTCAGTAAAAATATCTGGGGTGGAAACAGGCAGAAGTTGTGTGCAGCTTCTGGGATCTCACTTGAATTTTAAAAAATGGTGATGCTGTGACAATTGCCTTCAGAGTAGTTAACTTACTGTTTGACTGCTTTGAAGATCTGGAAACACCAATTATGTGTTTAGTCTGTGCTTATCTAACGCTGGATCCTATATAATACAGGCCAAAAAAATGTTATATATTAATTTCTTAAGGAAAGGAAATCCAAAGGAAATTAACTAACATATATAACATATATAACCAACATATATTAACTAACATATATAACCAACATATATTAATAATTTATGTAACCAAGTGCTTAAAGGTGAAACAGGAATCAACCTGCAGGAAAATATGGTCTGCAGACAAAGAAAACACTATTTACTATTCACATCTTTTACACTATCTCTAGATGGTCCCTACTAGTGTACTATACTAATAAAAAATCCACTTCAAATAGCATTAAGTTTCTTTAATTTTGAAGCACAAACTTATTACAATATGCCTGCTGATTAAAATATGCTTACACATAGCTAAAGTGAATTCTTTTTTTAATGAAGTGATTAATCATTAGAATATTATTAAGAATTTTAATGAAATACTCCCACAGAAACGTGTCAGTTGCAAGAAATATTTCATCAGAGATAATTCTCATCTTAGTTTAGAAAGGGAGAGCTGTATCCCTGCAGCATCAATAGTTTAGTGGCTAGGGCATTTATCTCCAGTGCCTGGTTTTTTTGAATAAATTAAATATATATGTGTGTATATATATATATAAAATTCTCTTTAGAATAAATTTTACCTAAGTGGGCAAGTGCATCTCCTATCAACACATAAAAACACGAACATGCACAAAGATGAAAGGGATCTATTTTTCTTCTGGGTGAAAGCAAGCTGAAAAGTCTTTACATATTTTACTTGAAGTCAAGTTGAAGTCAGCTCAGTTGCAGAATATTGGAGACAAGATCCTTTAAAACTTAGCGTATTATTGGACATGTTCCTCTGACAAAGCCATATGCAAGGCATTTGGACTTCATTTTTGTGTTTGTGAGGATGTCTTTTTGCAGAACTAGACCTATCAAGGTGCCTGAGGTGACATGTCTCTTCCAAAGATTATGATTTTTCAATGGACAGACAACACAATACAGAGTGTATACAGGCTGCCAGCCTTGTTTCCATCCCTCAGAGTCCTCACAGGTTAATTCACAATAATGCTTTAACTCCCAATTTCCATGTATTCATAAAACAAGAGAAGAAAAAAACAAACAAACAAAAAAACCCAGAAAAAAGCAACAAAAAGCATCAAAGAGTTCATAGCCTCCTGTATAAGTTTGTTTTGAAAATAATTTATATATGTCTTAGCCTTATGCAATAAGTATGTTTCAGCCAGTGTCTTTATAAATTAGTGTCAGGATGTTTTAGGAGTCACTTGTGTTGATGGGAAAACTCCACAAGGCATATGGCCTAAGTCCTGTTAACTATCAAATAGTGATTGTCCTTTATCATATATGATTTGCACTGAAAGGCAAGATTTGAAGAAATCATACATAAATGTGTGTCACATTTTCACATTGAATTACTAAAGTTTCAAAATCAGTTGACCCTAAATAGATCCTTATGCCTTTTTT